>VZRX01005615.1:295397-358275 GCA_013398075.1 Notiomystis cincta | reverse complement strand
AGTGCGCCCGGCGCGCGCGGGGGCGGGGCCGGGCCGCCGTGAGGGCCGGGGCGGTGGCGGTGCGGCGATGTCGCTGTCGCGGTGTCGGTATCGGTGTTGCCGTGTCGGAATCGGTGTCGCTGTCGCGGTGTTGGTATCGGTGTTGCCGTCGGTGTCGCGCCCCCTCGCCGGGGCTCGGTCACGTCAAGGAAAGGGGGCGCGTCCGACGGCGCCTGCTGTGTGCAAAAAGCCCCTACTGTTTATTTGTCATTTCTGCACCATGAGCAGCTTCGCACCCAAATAACGAAAGAATCCTTTTTAATGAAGATTAACAGAAATAGGATTATCTTCACTGAGCTGAGCGTGTGTTCCCGAGATTCCCGCTTTAATCACTTACATGTGCTTTGATGTTTTTCATTTGATAACGGATCATTATTTTAATGGTAATTTGCTATTGTAAGTAGTTTAGTGCCAACTCATAAAGATGCTGAAAAAGCGACGTTTTGAGTAGAACACAAGGAAACATATATTTAAGTTGTACACTTTCCATTTGATACAATGTGTGCCGTAAAAATGTAAACTCGTGTGCTGCAGTCAGTCTCCGATGAAGAAGTGGGGGGCTGTGAGTGTGTTTAGGGATGGGAACAGTCCCTTGGAGTAGGTGCTGGGCTCCTCCAGCCTTACAGGACGGTGGAAGTCGCTGTCACGGTTTGAACCACAGGTGCCACAAAGCTGAGACGTGCTCCGTATCGGCAACTTGAGCACCCCCCAACAAATAGGCGCTTTCAGCAGCTGCATACCAATGTCAACCACAATGTTGCCTTTTTACCTACAGCACGGTGTCTTCCGATCCTTAGGTACAGGGGAGGTGCTCACTTGTAGGTCCGAAGGTGAGAGACAGCAGTACAATTTGACTTTCCCAGCCTTCTGCTCCCTGCTTCAATCCAGCAGCAAGCTTGATTTGGTTCCAGTGTGCATCCAGAGTCTTACTAACAGAGAGTGAAAAGCCAGTCTGTAAAGGCCAGCAAAAGAAGTTACAACCCAGTGGCCTGGCATTTTTGTTTTGTTGTTTTTTTTCTTTTCACAGCTTACACACATTTTTGGGAATTGAGGTGCATGGGCAGATCTGCAGTGTCTGCCATGGTCCTTCCATAGACAAACACTAAGACCTAAGTGTCAATGGCAAAATCTTTCCATGATTAGGCAGAACTTTTTGCTCAAAAACCCCCGAACCCAATCAACCCCTGTGCTGTTGTGGGAATAAGTATTTCCACCAGCATGAGTACAGCCACAGAGCAAAGGCGGAGGCTGTAGTGCTGGAATGAGTTCAGTGTGACCTCTGCTGCACTGAGTGCCCCGTCAGTGGCGGTGGGCTCTTCACCTGAGGGAGTGCAGCAGCGAGCACGCTGTCTGCAGCAAAGAAATCTGCTTGCTCACGGAGGGAACTGCAGCACACAGAGATGTGCCTTCTCCCTGGGAAACTGGAGGTCTGGACAAACAACTCTCCCCCTGGCTCCCAGCAATGGAGAAGACAGTGGAAATTACACTCCCGTGTACGCACAGCTCAAAGTCACACAGATTCAAAATCTTGTTAAACAGAAACCCTCTTCCTTCACAAAACAAGTGCTCTCTTCTGTCACAATTCCCACCCCAAAATGTTTTGTGAAAAATGCATTCACAAGCAATTTGTTGTGAGCAGTGTCAAAACCACTGTTAACCGCTGGTTTATTGTTGCTTTTAAGGCACAACAGCTGATACTGTATTTTAAATACGACTCAGCTGTTCCTTTCAGGAGGATTTTGAAGAGCTGTGACTGATCTCTGATCAAGCAGATCTTCATGAAGAAACACTTGTTAACCTCACACCATTTCCTATCCCATGGCTGACCTGCTGGTAGATCCCCAGTGAAGTACCTCAGTGCACTAAAGACTGTAATTTCTAGTTGCTCACCACATTTCTGAAACCTTTCTTTTAGAGCAGTTTCCAGTTTTCCAATTGTCTCTCCCTGTCAGGACCAGTTATGCATGTGGGCAGTAGCTAAGGGTACCAGAGGAGGTTTTCTCCCCATTTTGCCTCTGGCAAGGGAGACAGAGTGAAGCTGTTTGAGCAGTACCTGTTGCCTGAAGAGCCAGTCCAGTCCTCTCCCACAGCTCCTGTGGGAGGCCTTGCAATTCCCTGCTGCTGAGCCAGGTCTGTGTCAGGGCAGTAGGAACAGCAAGTGACCACTAGCTGTGGTTCACCAGTATGGCCTTCTCCTTCCCCAAAAAGGAAAGAGAAAAGGTCATCCCAAAATGTCTAAGCTTTCTAAAGACTTCTCCTGGAACTGTAGATCTTCTCCCAATCTTCTTGTCCTTACTTTTAGAAAAGCAACATCTGTTTCACCCTCACTGCCAAGCAGTTCATTTCCTAGGTTCACCATGCAATGGATCAGTCCTACAGTGACATGAAAGTTCACTTTATAATTCTGGAATGAATTGGTATCTACACATATCAGGCCCTGAATTTTACCACACACAGGTATCAGCAACCAGAATGGATGTTGCATACAAATGGCATTTTTCTGGTGACTTCTTGGCGTGCTGTCAAGCCTTATATCTGTCCAGAAAGCAGGTAATAAAGCAACTGGGCACAGTACCCATGAACTGGAATGCCTGCCTCATAGATACAGGTTGGGTTTCCTCCAGGTACAGACAAATTATGGTAGTTGCATATTGGTTCAGTTGAACAAATCCTGCACAATGCTAAATAAATGAGCGTGTCCTGAATGCTTTGCACTGGAGGGTCTGCCAGAATGCAACATTTATTATTAATAACTTATAAAAGATGAATGTCTATATCTGAATGTTCTATATTTGCTGAAGGAGAAATCTTGGCTAGTTAGGAGAAATCCCATTGTCCAAAGCCTAAATAAAATGTTCTGCTGCTAGATCGAAACCTATTCCTTCAGGTTAAATTTTATCTCCCAGCAGAGGATTATTAACTCAAAACATGTCACACACTCACACTAGTATTTTTTTTAAAAATCTGTTTTGAAGAGGAGATGTGTCTGGAAAACCAATATATTCCAATAACCCTTAATTGTTGGAAGACCCCCAAAGGATGAAATTGGATCAAAGGCCTCCTGAGATTATCCTAATGTTTGTGAAATATTTTAAAAGTTAAGGTGTATTACCTCAGGGTTAGCTCTCTTGAACATCCAGATTTATGATGTACTTTGCAGGGCATTGATTGATATTGATTTACGAAGTCGGGGGTTTTCAGTGTTTTTCACAGCCTGGGCCATGTTTCGGTTCTACCTCTTCCATTCACAGCTCTGTGGTTGAATCTTCCTTTTCAGGACTGAATCTTCCCATTCAGGACTCAGAACTGGAGCAATAGCTTCTGGAAAGATGATATATAGAGCAGAATTAATATGCTCCAAATATTGAAACCATTTTTGCTTGGGGAAGGAGGAAGAAAGCCATTATTAGATGGCTCTGCTTTAAGTAGAAATTCTCTGGTTAGCACTCTCCTAATACCTGTTCACCTTATTGATTATTAGTAGTAGGCCAATTTTGACATAAGTAATGTTGTTTTAATTGCACAGTTGGCTGGATCATAAGAGATGCTTCATACGGATGGAGATGATAATTTTTTTCTCTAAACTTCTCCTTTACAAAGGAAAGGGAGAAACTGTTTCTTCACTGGTCTTTTGTCCCCAAGAGTACTTACCCAAGCAATTTTTTTTCCTAAAATTAGTTTTTTATGGTCTCAATGGCTTCTTTCAGTGGAGAGCAGGAGGCAATTAACAAAGTAGAGCTAATTTAGGCTGTAGAGCATTCTGCTCAACAGACCATTGATTATTTTAACACCTGAGTCCTAGAAATGGATGACATTAGCCACAAACATCATGCCATGTTCATACTAGGCAAGCTCTGGAATGTGTTCTAGTAGTGTTGAGAGCATTCATGCACTTTGAATGGGAAATCATAATAATCCTTATCATGTAATTTATGAGTCTTTAAGATCTGCTTTAAATATCACAATGATTACATAAGCAGGGTCTGCAACACCATAGGCTAAAAATGTCAAACCAGGATGTTGTCAAGAGGAAAAACATTCTGCTTCAGCAGAAATTCAGCATGGAAAAGAGGCGTGCTCATCTTCATCCTAGCTATTGGATTCTGGTGGCAAGTGACATCAAGGCTCCAAGGAGCCTTGCAGGAAAAGGCTGGTAGAGCTGTTTTCCCTTGGATAACAAGCCCTGTTGTCCAGCATTCAGGTTCTGCTGGTTACATTTATGATGCTACACAACAGTATAAACATTAAAAATACACCCAGCCTTTTGTAAAACTCAGAATGTCACAAGGTGGAAGATAATCCTGTATTTTTAAAATTAATTTTATATGTCAGCAAAAAATATAATTGGTCTATAAAATTATGATTTTCTATTTTAATATAACTTTTATTTGTATTTCGTACAATCATAGAATTTTTAAAGTTGGAAAAGACCAGAGATTATTTAGTTCAACCATTAACCTTTGCAATGTAACTTAAAATGGAAGGAAATGTCAGGTTCATGAATAGTTTCACTTTATGCTTCACATCTATTACACTGTGTCAGGATTGCCACATTCAGGGTGAACTCTCATATATATAAAAATCATTATTATGTATCTACCCAGCATTTTTTGGAAATTGATTTTTGAGGAAAAGCTGTAATAAAACAATCCACTGATGTTTAATCAAAGTAAGTTTTATAAATGCACAGAAGATTCAGAATATTTAGAATGAATATACCTCTTCATGTATTACTTTAGAACATAAACTCCTTTAACTAAGTTTTCTTACTCAGATGACTTATATTTCTCAAGGCTCTATTTCAAAAAACAGCCAATACCTGAAATGATCAGTTCAGTGGATAACACACATATGGATTTCTAAGTTACAACATACCACCAGATTAAATGCAAATACATTCAGCAATGCTTTTGACTCCTACTAAGAGTACTAAACACCTTTTGAACAGAAAACAAAGTTTAGCTGTAAGCTGACACTAGTGGCTGCACTGGTCAGAACACAACATTGGCAATCCAATTGTAACACCTTTCATATAATACACAGCACAGACAGCCAAGACTTTTCCCAAATTAGAGCCAGTTTTTTTCAGAAATATCTGTAAATTTTCATAGCTGAAGTTGAAGAAATCCAAAATAGAGGAATGTTTTCTTAGTGGGCTCTTCTGGAAGTAAAGGCTTTTTGTGCAGGGAGAATTGCAACACCAGATTCTTAGCTTTTAAACAGAAATACCTAAGCAATTTTTCTTAGACTTGTTGTTGTTCCTATTTCCCAGAATTATATAAATGATCCTAGACAAGTCTTTTTTGGTAATGCATTTTGGCTGTTCATAATCTGAAAAGAGAAATAGGAAATGTAGCTGTTCAGTGCTCAAAAAAACCCCCCAGGAATTAGCAAATCTTGTTTGGAGAATTAATTAGTGTTTTGGATAACTGATCTGTTATGGCTGTTTATGCCAGGTAAAGAGCAAAAGCAGGGTACACATGTATCTGCCAGGACTGTGGCAGAAGTATTTTGCCTTCCTCCACCTTGTTCACAGAGGCTCTAATTCCAGTTGATGATCCCTGGTTGGAGGGGAGGTGGGACTATAGCCCATTAATACATGCAAGATTCATCTGCTTAATTGTAAATGACACACCTCCCAGCTATGAGTTTAGATACTCATACCCCTGCCAATTGCTTTGGCCTCACAGCCTGAAAGACAGTGTATAAATGAACAATATTCATTATCATCTGAAGGCTTTTCAAACTGAACCACTTGGCAGAAAACCTGTGGAATCCTTTTGACTCCAGTGCACAGGTTCTGCCCTCTAGGACCTGGTGCCAATCTGAATCCAGAGAAAAGTTGCTCTAATTCAGCTGCCTGCTCTGTCATGCTTTGTGTGGCTCAGATGAGCTATTTTTAAATTACTATAATTGATTTTGCTCATAGTTACAAAAGAGATCATATATTCTCACATTTCGTACCTAAAGTAGAGAAACTCTGGACAGCCTGCCATTTCTCAATTCTTGGAAAGGACTCTGTCCCTCATACTCAGACTCAATGAACGTCCTGGTTCTCTGGCATGCCTGTATTCATTCCCATCTGTCATGCTGGCATTGTTCCCACTCAGAATGATCCATGCCAATTTCAACAGGGCATAGGTGCTAACCAAACATGGTTTTAGAGGGACAGCTTTCATAACACAGCAAGTGCCATCTCTTTTGCCAGGAGATCCTGCTGTTTGCAAATAATTCCAGCTTAAGGCCACATGCTTCATTACACAGCATCACATCTGTAGATGCTTGTGGGTATTATTTAAAAAAAAATCAACAAATGTCTACTGTATTTCTCTTACAGTTTGGCTCAGTGCTTGGAATTTTGCATGTGGAGAATGAATGCTGTGCACCTTGTTCACAGGAGTGAGCCATAGGCTGTTATATTCTCTGAGCCATCTTAACAGACTACTGTGTCAAAGCTGGGGCAGCAAACTGCAGAGGTTTACCAGAGCTCTGCTGCTTCTCTCAGCTGCCTTTTGACTGCTTCGTTCTGTAGTATATTCTGAGGACAGAATGACAGAGCATTGCCTTTTGCACCACAGCTTTTGCCTTTTCAAGTTCTCAACAGATTTGTGTGTAAGGCATGTTCTGCCCCCACCCAGCTGTAAAATGGCACATATGTACAACAACGTTAATACTGCTTATTAACGTTATTAGTCTACATAATGCTCTATATAAGACACATTATATTGTACTGATATATTCTACATATCACATTAGTATCATATTAGTATATTGTAGCTGCACTTGACACCTGTTTTGCTCCCTGAACAGATAACTTGTGTTAGCAGAATTACACTGTACCATATAAAGGCTAGAAATAGCTTAGGAAAGAGCAAAACCTTTCATGAGCTTTCATGTTCATGAGCCTCAACTGAACAGCCCATTATGCTCAGATTTTAAAATAAAACTTGGTTGTTATGCAAAAGAATATTTTGCCCAGAATATATCTCAGAAAATACTATTTGGAATAAAATAAGATTCAGAGTAGATAATTTCCAGCCATGTGTTTCCAGTCATAATTTCTGACTCTTAGTCATTCCATTGTTCCATTATTCAGCCAGGATCTGTGGAAAATAAACCAAAAAACGCAACCCCCTTGACACCCAGTGTTTTGGCTGAATAGCACTAGAAAGATCTTGGTTCACATTTGTGCATAGAAATGTATTTTGGCAAATCAGGAAAGGTATTTTTGTTGTTCTCTCTACTAGCAAAAACCACCTAAGATTGTTTTTAGTTGTATTTTACCTCTCCCTAAAAAATGTTGAATCTAAGAATGTACAGAAAAGTCAAACATTTTTTAGAGTCCTAGCATTTCAAGGATGCAGAGTGACAAGTAGACACATGAATATATTGAAAAATTCTGTTGGGAATCAAAGTCTAAAATAACCAAACATTTCTACTGGCTGTACGTTTCAGAGTAGTAATATGTACATTTCTGATAATTTTGTTGTTGTTTAGCATATTTATAAAATTTGGTACAGTTGACAAGATTTCATAGGCTTTGAAGCATACTTAATGTGCTTTTCCTGTGCTATTGATAACTTCAAAATACTGTATTGAGCTCAAGAAACAAAAAATAAGCTTTATTTCACAGTACATTGCTGTATCAATTGTAACTAATCTTTACATCCTCTCACCTGTCTTCTGTCCTTCGTCTTTTTGGCAGCTAACCTGCCCTTGTGGGCTTTCAGCACTGATTTGTTCTCCATATCACTTGGACCCAGAGATACTTAGTTATTCTTTGTCTTATCTTCCCTCCTCTCCTAAATGTTCTCCCTCATAATGATTGTATCCCTTAGAAATCACCTGTCCCTCAGGTAAGGGCAGCAGAGTGGCAGAAGTATGTGTATGTTATTAGTGCCATGGAATGAAAAACTTCAAGGCTTATGCTTGAGAGAACAGGGATTTTCCAGCCCTGAGGGGTGAAAAGAAGGTTCTACTCCATCACAGTCAGACCAGGAGCTGCCTCATGGGAGGGCTGTTGCACTTTGGGGTGAGTTGTAGTTTGATTGTTTCTTACTAGCCATAACAGCAAAGTTACAAGGCTGCCTGCTCAGAGTCTCAGCTCTGAGATGTTGCAGTGAACATTATCTCTCTATACAAGCCTCAGCTCTTTCCCCTAAGATACAAAGTCAGACGAGGTAGGCTTGTAGGGAATACCTACCAGCAGCATTGCCAAGGCACAGCGTTGAGTAGTTGTAAAAAATGTCTAGGCAGCTTGGAAGCTTTGGCTCATTGAAACTGCTATCTCTAGAACAACAATAATTAAAGATAGCTAATTTGAAAAAACATGTCTGGATTGCTCCAATTCATGGCTGGACTGTGTTTTTAATGCCTCTAAAATGACTAATAGTGTGTCTAAATAGTGACATCCAGTGTTCAGTTAGATCAACCACAGGTCTGTGTTCCGTAAAGCCTTTCAATTAAAAGATTTATTGCAGACCCTATTTAAAGTGCCTATGTAAAGATAGAAGATAACCTGCCAACTGCAACACACCTCCACAATAAAAATTTCCTTCCTGGCTTGTTGGGGAACAAGAATGGTGTGGCTCTTGTATAATGCTTTAACTTTCTTTTTTTATGACAGCAAGCGTCCGATTATTCCCAGGTGTTTTTGATTTCTTCTTTCTCTGCTTCTGTTGCTGTGAATGTGGCCATTAGGGCAGCAGTCATAAAGGATGTGTTCACCACTTCCTTCTCTGTCTGTCTCTTAACAGAGCCACAAGTCCACCGTCTTCCATCCACATTAATTCCCTGAGGTATCCACACAGTATTTGTGTTGACTGCCTTAATTTTGATCTTCTCTAATCATTCCCTGCCAGATGGCAGTTAAAGTTTAATGGTCCCTGTAAAAATAGTTCCCTTTCTTCTTTTAATCAGTCATGTGTGTTTGCTTAGCTAACTGTTAGAAGTTCAGAAAGCACGAAGGGACCACCAACACAATTACTTCAAAATACACATCCGTATTGTGATTTCAGCGTTACGTAAAAGTGAAGGGTTATAGTGTAAGCAAAATTCCGGAAAATTAGTGTGGGCTACACGACCTTAATTTTCTTTCTTTCTTTAGATTTATTAAAAAGATTAAGGTAATAATTTGTGACATTTCATATAATCAAAGGTAGATTACCTTTAGTATTTTCTAGGCTCAAATATTTGTTTTCTGTGCTAGAAAGCATATGAGTATTATGCTTTTAGGGCTGAACTGAGCAATACACTTAAGCATCTGCTTAACTTTAAATACATGTGTATAGCTAATGATAGATAATAGGGCCTCGAGCAAGGTACTTGGACATATGCTTCATCTTAGGCCCCTAAGTAATTCCAATGAAATAATTTACCATCTTGAATTTTTAAGAGTATGTATTGACACCTAATGACACAGAACCTGAAATTCTCCGGTATATGTTTACTTGATTGAAGATTATTAGAGGTTTAGGCTTTTGCTGAATCAAGAATTTAATTCAATTGCATATTCATGCTATGCCCAACTAGCAAATCACTTCAGAGGCAAATGGTTTAAGCTGTATCAGACACCTCTGGAGGGAGCAGGTAAGATTATACCCCTGAGGAATATGGATAGCCTGGGAAAGTGATAAGCTAGGAGTCTAATCCAGCTCAGAGTACTGCCAGAGAAAGGGGTGCTGTGGAATTAAATGGAGATTGGATCAGGCTCTGAATGCCTTGCCTAAAGCAATACAGGAAATATATGGCAGAGTCACTAACAGAATCCAGATCTCCTGATTCAAATTAGACTTCTTTTGTATCTAACATCTGTGTATGCTGAAACTGGATGTGTCATCACAGCCTGCACAGAGCCAGCTTCTACATTAAAGCTCGCATGGTAACTCCCACGCACACTGCAGGAATCACACCCACTTACACATCCCAGTAAGAGGAGATTTAGCAGAAGTGCAGACCATCCTGCATTCTCCTCCCTAGTAGAAAGCTGAGAAAATAGGGATCCCTGTACCTTCCTTGAAAGCATATTTTAACAACCATCTCCAGAAGAAGCTGTCAGATATGACAAAGTATGCACTACAACAGTACTCTGAACCTTTTGATCACTTAGTGCTTTTTGATTTTGCCATCAATGCCAGGGAGTTGGACAAAGAGAGTTGCTCCAGCCTCAATTTTCTCCATTATGTCTTAATTATCAATAAGCAATTTGGTTCTAACATAATAGAAATTTTGACCCAAAGGAAAAATTCTCTGTCCTCCATCTGGGTATTTTTCCTTAGTTCCTTTCTACATGCAGGTTTGGGGTAAGATCTAGGCCTGGGAGTAGAGACATGGTGAGATGGTTTGCATTATGATAATAACCAGATGACCTCACTGAGATCAGAGCCTCAGGGTACTGGACTCTGGCATAAACACAGTAAAAGTCAATCCCTGCACAAAAGAATATGAAGTCTAAATACATAAGCCCTTCAGAGGTTGATTTGCCCACTGTCAGACTGTGGCCATTGCTAATGACTCGCTCTTCATCAATTGTGCCTTAGCCAATGGCCTTAAAGCCAGCAGCATCCTTCCTCTCTACTTGTAATGAATTAAAAGCAGAGCCCAGCTTTGTTAATTTTGGTATGTCAGAGTTGTAAAATCTGTCAGCTGTGAAAGAGTGGACATAACATCATCTTTCTTTCTTTCCCCTAGTTTCCTCTCCTGTTTCTGTATCAGACAAACATACGCTGGTTCCTTCCTTGGTTGGCTAAATATTGCAAACATAAACAAGGCAAGCAGAGCTTGCTGAGCTGATGATGGCTACTAGCAGGTGTCAAAGTGATGGCATTCCCCTGTGGACACAGCCCATCATGGTTGGGCTGATGCCCGGTTCATAGGAGGGAATATGAATCTTCCAAATGGAAAGGGAGATAAATTGCATCTAAACACTCTAATGATGATAATGTAGAGAGACAGATGTGGTAACTGAGTGCTCGAATCCCTCCATACGCTCTTTACTTCTGTTATACCATCACGTCATATACTACTGACTAATATAAGCCAGATGCACAACCAGAATGCTGTTTGAGTTTATATTCTTGACAACTCCAGATCTGTACACCTTATAGATAGAATTATATATAGATTTTTCCCTGGCAAATTCACACAGAGGTCCTTTTTATGATCTCTTATAAAGAGTGGATTGGAAAGCACTCACTGGTGTTATTTTTGCTGCACCACTTCTGTTAAAGAATTCTTCTATAAAAATCAAGGCAAGCACAGCTCAGAAATCTGGATTCTGGGCAAGGAATTTTGTCTCCTTGTCCCTTGTGTGGCCACTCACACCTTCGCAAAGAGGTGCCATTTAAAGACTTGTAATTTAGAAGTGGTTTGGATCAGCCTTACGCAAACGTAGAGGACATAAAGATTTCCCAGGATGAAAGGCAGCAGAGGAGGAGACACAGAGCTCTGCCAAGCGAGGTCAAGTGTGGAGAATAGCAACAACCATGCAGAACATTTATACACCTGGTGTAGTACATGCCAGTTGTTAAGGCAGAAAGCCAAAGGTAATGAGCACTGTGAGAATCACCAAGAGCTCCTTTTTGGCCCAGGTTCTTGCTTGTAATTGAAGCGCTATCCTCTACTGATCCTTCAGGTAGTATCGGAACGATTTTATCCAGGCTTCAAGGGAGAGTCAAACCCTGTGGAGCAAAAGAGACTTCCTCTGCATTATAGCTCCGTGCTAGAAGCAAGCTAGGATGTGACTCATGAGTATTCTTAATAGTTTTCAAAGAAAGTGAAATTCCTAAGTGAGATTTTGATTTTAATTTAGAGAGTGGTTTTTATGTGTGCTCCAAGATGACTAGAAAATGGTACGTATATTTACATATTTATGTTACTAGAAGACATAATGAAATGTACATTAAAGTGCCTTTATTGTGTTTATTAGTATATATTTTAAAATATTTCTGTACAGTATTAAGAAAAAATAAATAATAGCCATCCAAGAATATTCTCCATTAGTCCTTATTCTCCATCAGTTTTAGCAATAGGGTATTTATTTTTCTTTAACCAGATTCTAATGTATTCACAGACAAGAAAGGGTTATAAGACACTTTAATCTTATTCCTAGATAACAGATTTTAGCTTTTATATATCCCAGTGAGCTCCTTCTCTACAATACTGAATTCCAAGGAATTGGTGGCTACTCTATGATATTGAAAATTTCTTTCAATCTTCAGTTGCCAGCCTTGAAATCTCTTTTTAAAGGATAATCTATATTTGAGAAAATAGTCAGACTGAAAAATCAAAGACTAACTTGGCAATCTCACTGAAGTGCATGTAGTAGTCACTTGGCTTTCCTTGCCTTCCATACTCTACATATGTTTTTACTTCAGTTACAAACTGTTTAGGACCAACACTTGCTTTTGCTTTTGAAAGGGGTTCTGGGACAATTTTGTGGTTCCTACATAATCAAATTTATTTTTTATTCTATTCATTCTATGGGTGTGGGACATCTGAGACCAGAAGCATCCTCCAGAAATGTCCATTTGGAAAAAACATTCTGAGGCTTTTAAAGATAGAGTAGTAAACCTGGGAAGCACTGAATGTTTAACTTAAAAATCAGAAATATAAGCAAAATAATTATTAGACCTGCAGAGAATCTTTAGGTTTACAGAAAACTATAATGCCAAAAATTGTTTGCTGATATATTTTTTCCTTTCTTCTCTTTTTTATTTTTTTTTCCTGAAGGTTCAGTGATGGACTATAATAAAAAGAAAGAACTTAATTTGAAACTGAAAATTAAAAACCAATAGACTTTTCTGCAAACAGAAACAGTGGAAACCCCCTGTGATTCAATCACTGAAAACCAGACTGGGGAAAGAACTACACATGATCGCACAGCTGCAAGGATGAAGCAAACTGGCCTCTCTTTGTTACTGCTGGTATTGGTCCATGAAGACACAAACTTAGTAAGTAACATTAAACCATTATTTCTATTACAGTTTTCTATTCCAAATCATGGAAAGGACCTCCCCTTTGGCTGTCTGTAACTGCTGAAGAGCATCACATAGTTCATTTCTCTGTTTATCAGTAAGGCATCCTTTGAATCACACAAAACAAGCACACTGATAGAATAAAAAACCCAAACACCACAAACAAACAAGAAGAAGGAGATAATACTGAATTATACTTTAGCTACCAGTGGAAGTAGACTGACAAGTCTAATATAAAACATTTTCCATTCTAGCTACGATATTTTTATATTTTGGTAACAGTTAAGAGATAGTTTAACAGGGCACTTATATCTGATTTAATGCAGGAAGCTTATTTTGAGAAACAGAAACCCCAATTATAGCTGAGACAACTTCGGCAAAGAAAATTCATCTTTCTCAGAAGAAACAATGTAAAGAAAAATTAGTAGATGTATAATGTATCACTGCTTCAGAGTTCCAAAGTGGAAGTTACACTGGTATATTAAAGTGGCAGCTTATCCTCTTTGAATATACTGTATCCACCTAACTCATGAGGAAAGCACAAGAACATTAAAGAACTGCTTTTGCACCTGTTATATTATGCTTTGCATTTTTAATGCTTAGCAGAAGCTGTTGGTGTTTTAAAAACTTCACCAAATGTATTCATGCAGCATGGAAAAAGCTGAAGTCATTAAACTGCATATCATACATCAGAACCATCTTGTGTTTAATGGCTAGATTTCTAAGCAATTACTAAATTTGGACCAAGTGCTGGCCTAGGGGGAAGCCAAGTTGGAGAAATTCGTCTGCACTGTGTGCAGTAAAGTGCTGCTGTTGACACACTCAGGATGCCGGGCAGGCTGTGTGAGCACGGACAGGCACGGTGTGTGTAGGGAGGCCTGTCACGATGGAGCAGGTACAGGTGGAGGCTTCCCCTGCCCAGCAGGCTGTGTAACCTTTCTGCAGGAGGCAGAAAGAGCCAGCCTTCCCTTTGGGAGGGAATACAACTAGTTTGTCTTTACAGAGTCGACATCCTTGAGTTTTTCTCTCATTTTTCCTTTGTGTTCCCGTGATAACTTGACACAAAGTAAACATAAAATTTGTTTTTAACTCCAAACAGGCATTTAGTAAATGCCAGAGATAATGAAGCACCGAAAGTTTGGAAAAAAGTAAACAGCAGTCATAGCAAAAGCGTGTTAAAGAAATTGGCTCATCTAATCTAAAATTGTAAAATGCCCAAGTTCCAGGGCTGAATTATTCCCAGAAGTACTACCATGACTTCACTCAGGAAGCATTACTCAATGGGATTATAGCTGGAACATTTTCAACCTTAAGGATTCATCTTCAGAAACATCATTCTTGGAGTGCAAAATATCCTGTACCTCCCAGTCCTAGAATAAGTTCTCTGTTAATAACTCACATTTCTGCATGTCATAAACTTCAATTTGCTTGTGAGTCATTTTGCTGTTCAAGAACTGTGTAAAATACTAATTTTATGTCAGTAAGGGTTAAGAGTCCAAGGAATTAAGCTTTCACTGACAAATGGAATTTCCCTACACACTCTTGAAAAACCTGTCTCCAGTATCAAATATTTCACTTTTTTTCTTTACAGAAGAAAATTCCATGCAGCTATTTATGGCCTCCCTGTAAGACATGATAACCTACATCCAGAGATACAAGGTAAGGTGGTCTCCTACCTACCATGAAGTGGACTGTTCAGTGTGTTGAGAAAAATAAGTTGTTTTTATTTATTTATTTACAAAATATGAAAATAAATATACCCAGAAAATTGACACTAATTGAAGTGTGCAAAGCTGCATGACATGAAGAGCTTTGGGGAGCTTTTTCCCTTGGTGCTTTAAATGTGCTGTGGAAATTTTTTGCCTTGTGAGATAAACTAATGGATTGACAAAAATACAAACACTGCCTAGCAGGAATTGCAGTAAAGGAGTGCACTAGAGAAAACATGATGGTCGTAGTGTCCTGACTTTCTTTCTATTACACAAGACATCAAACTGATCAAGAGTGTCCTTGATTCCACTCATAAATACTATGTAGAAAACTGACAGTCCTTAAGCTTTTATTTTTCTTTAAAACTGATATGAGGGTGGTGGTCTTGAATAAATATTTTCATCTGCAAAAACATGTGGACATTATACTAAATGTTTAACTTCATTTAAACTTAGGTTTTTAAAGTGACTCACTCCTATAAGAGAATAAGTCAAGAAACTGTAACTATCTATAGTTTTCATTGCATTCCTCTCAAAGATGCTGTTGCTGCCACTGGTGGACAGCCAATGTAAGAATTATGAGTAATTGGAAAGCTTTTCTGTATTTGTCATAAAACTGTGTTTTAATGTTAGAGCTGAGATCACTAATCTAAGCCTGGCTCCTACTTGCATGCAAATGTGTAGTCAGCACTCCTGGTATCGTGTCACTGCTTCTAAGTGTACCCTTGACAGCTCACAGACAAAAATATCTCTGGAGGTGAAAGTAATTTAGTTATGTAGATCTCCCTATTATTTCAGTCCAAAAGGCTCAGCTTAAACAGAGACTATCAGCTGAGTTGAAATGTTTTTTGCAATATGCCCTGATATGAGACCAACAAACCTATTTCGCTAAGGTGCCTTAAATAGACTCGGGTCTTCAGTTTTAGCTGTGCTATTACATCTCCTTGAAAGCTCCCTTACCCATAAAAATAAAAAGAGGGGAGACACATTTTCTTGTGACTTAAAGGCATTTGGCTGTTGGTATTTATGTCCTTCAGTGCAGGGAGTAATGAGTAGGAAATGTACACGCCTTGTGTCTGGATGATCAACACTTGCATTGCCATGTGCTTCCCTGCTTGTGTGTGAAGGTACAAGCTGTGTGCTAAACACTAACATCAGGCTCAGTCTTCTTCCAGATGCACATGTGCAACTTCTGTAGCAGTGAGGGAAACTTCTGTACACAGATTAAATTCTAAAATAATATGACATTGCATCCATTTGCCTTGGATAAGAATTTTAGTTTAAAGAATTATCAGTTTCCTGTAATTCAGTCCATTAGCCCTTTACCATGTTGATATTATGAAAATAAGAATACCTTTCACACACATAGTATTAAACAAAGATTTAGTAGGAGGTGTGGAGTGCTCTTGGCTGGGAAATCATGTGAATACTATGCACATACATCTCCTGAGTAAGCTGCTTATTGTTTAAGTTATTGTACGTCTGAACAATTTCTGTTGGCAACAGGGTATTGGCCATACATTCACAGAGTTTTGGGCAGAATCCATTCTGGATGCTAGCTTGCATCCTGATTTTGATCTAATGACTGCTTCAAAATGAGGATTTTTTTACATGTGATAGTTTAGCACTTTATAAAAAGAACCACGGTTGAAAATCCATGAAATTGCAGTAGGTATGCAACACTGAACATGTCAGATAAAAAAAAGAGCTCAGTTTGGCACAAAAATTGTGGATATCAGCTAATTTATACAAATAAACTGCGAATATTTTATTTTGTATTCTGGAACAGTTGTAACTGCATGATGCTGATTGTAATTTCATCTTTCACCACCAGCAGAGGGAGCAGCAGCGACTGAGCTGCACAAACTGCGGGGGTTTAATCCACTCCATCAGCCAAATTCCTTCTGCAAACATCCTGAAAAACCTCTAGTGCTATCAGCAGGAACCGAGGAGAAATGTCTGAGGGTAGGACTGATGCTTGAATACGTTTAAATATTCCTATTTTCTTCAAAATAAACTCTTGCATACCCCCCAGTTAAATGAGCAGCATCACATTTACAGCTGTGTGAAAAATACATGGCATACAAGTGGTATTTGGAATAAGATCAGAGACCTGACTACACAGACCACGGCCATCACATCTCATAAGCCAAAATCATGCCTCAAAGTTGTTTAGCAAACTTTGTTTCTGATTTTGCAACTTAAACCACAGTTCTGTGGGAAGACACATTTCAAATATGAAAACTATAATTACTCAAAACCTAAGATTTTGAAAGATAACGGAATGAATTTCAAAATCATTAGTTATTGCAGAATACTCTCAGAGAGTGTTTTAAAGTGTCAGAATCATTAAATCAGTCCTCAACAGACATTTTAGCATTTTCATGCAACCAATCTAGGAAAAAAAAAAAAAGGAAATTCACAGCTGTTAAAAAGAACAGGTAAGAGAAGATTGGATTTAAAGCAGTGTAGCCCATCTCCAAAGCTCTAGGTTTGAACACTTCTGCTGGGGAAAAGCAGTACAGGGACCCTCTGTTACACAAGTCCTGATTGAATCCTAATGTGCCAGTGAGTACCTTAGTTGGCTCTTTGACATTTCATCCATTTCAGTAATCGTCTTTACCAAATACACTTATAATACTGTCACTTTAGTTTATTCTCCCATATTTTCTCAGAACAGCAAAAGCATTTAATAGCAAGGAATTTGAGAGTTAAGCCAATGTATATGTCCCACCAACATCACCCTAACAAAGACATTATAGACTAGATGACAAGGCTGTGCACATGAACTCTGTCTTCCTCTAGCCTAATCAGCACTTCTAATGGAAGATACTCTGACTACAAACCTGTCTTGTTTTTAAACACAGCCAAGACAAATCCAGCAGCTCAGTTCTTGCTCAGGGTCCCGTCAGTGCAGCTCACCCCAGAACCAGTCATCTAAAACTGACAGCCTATCATCATCAACCTGACTTTTATTACATTTTTTCTGATGAATGTAAAGCAGTGATAATATTGGAAGAAATGGTAGTATTACAGGCAAAGAAAAGATCAAGGGTTTTGGTGGTGGTCTTGCAGGAGGAGAATTGAGGGATCTCAGGGTTGCTGTGGGTTCTCCATCACTGTGGTATCACTTGCCTGGCTGTAGGAAACAGTGCCTAAGGAAGCACTGCTGCAGGTACTCTCAGCCTATCTAAGCTGCTAAGGATCTGGTTAGGATGCCTGGCAGGTGGGAGGTGGACACATGCTATCTGAAATGTTCATGGTGTTGTACAAGTAAATTATACTTAGTCACCAAAATTTCAGTCATCCACTCTCAGTTTCCTGACATGTCACTGTCACTCTGGAGTCTCTTCTTAGCTATTGGTGTCAAGAATATGAAATAATTAAATCTTCTTACCTTGGGTGGCTTGACAATGATGACACACCACTCTTCAGAATCCAGATCAACATGGTCCTCCCAGTTACTTACTTGGTTGAGAGCTGGGCATTGACCATAGATTTTTTAATACCTGCAAAGAAAGAAATTTCATATCTTTTCTGACCAAAAGTATCTCTGATAAATATCAGTGTTTCTGTGTCCAAACAGCTTATTCAGTGGGCTATACTGCCATATGGGCTAAATAAAAGCCACAAGGCTTTGTTTTGTTAAACAAATATAATTTCAGCCACTTTGAAGAAAGGGCAGTGGATGGATTAAAAATGTAACTGTATAATTTCTTCTGTTTATCACACTTACAATTCAGCAGTGCAGTTTGGTTTGCAGCATGTGATATTATTAATTTACATGTATTCATGTTAATAACTAATATTAAAACCACGGTCATTAATTTTTGCCTTTGCATTCCATGAAAGGAAATTTAAAGCACAGTTTCACTGTATATTTAACACAATCCATTTTTTCAATTTTACAATATGTGATTCCTCTTGAATTTTTTAGTCATTTTTATAATTTGCCAGAATTGTCTACCATGTAGGAAAAGAACCAACAATTTCAGAATTCAGAAGGGTGAGTAACACTATTAGCAGTGATACTAATAATAAGTCAGTAACTGAAGTACTGTTTATCTCTTTCATATAGCTCTAGTCACTGGATGTTAATGAATTACATGGTATTTACTAATGTAGCTGAAATGCTAATGCAGCCATGTTGTTGGATCTATAAGCTATTTTTTCTGCATCCTGCAAAGGTGACTATCTTTAAAAAATATTGCTTTACAATATTGCTTTCTGATCACTGCATGTGTCACCACTTATATCAGAAACATCTTTTGCCGCTAGTACTGAACAGCTAAAGTGTCCACATGCTTTAAATCCATATATATTCATCAGCAACATGATTGTTTACTTTCCTATAGTTTAATTTGCCCAAGTACACGGAAATCTGCTGCACTGTTTTCATTGAAGATGACAAATATGCAATGATACCGTAGGCTGTCTGGTTTCGGTTGTGATCCATAAGTGTATGTGCCATTTAACAACCAATAAAATATGACAGGCATATACAATTCTGTCTGAGCAGGAAAGGAAATTTTATTGCTCAGGTTTTAGTCACACATGCCTTACATAAAGTTGTACAGTCAGATCAGTATTTTATTGTTACTTACCATATGTGTTACACCCCGTAGGCATGGAAGAGCAAGCTCAAAAGCATTAACCTTATCTGCAGAAGAAGAAATTACTTCAAATAAGTTTATAGTCAAAAAAGTCTTTCTTTAGGAACAAAACAAAAAATCTGGAAACAAATCTACAAATCTCATTGACTTCAGGCACAGAAGACAGGGACCAATATTACAATCCTAGTTTTATCAGCTTCTTTCTTAAACACCATATCTCCTCTTACACACCGAAATAATTCAGTATGCACTGCTATGGATCACTGACATCCATAGTGCTATCTGTCATGTCCTTACCCCCTGCATCCCCACAAAACTCTTGGTATTGAGGGTCTTGGCCTCACACAGAGAAAACACTGCTAGTCTTATAACAAGGTTATGTGCATAAATTTATGCATAAATTTATCAGAATCACCAGGTATGTTGTTCAGGGGTAGATCAGTGGTGAACAGAATACTCAGCAGGACACATCTGCACTCTGTTCACACTTCTCAGGCTCCTTGTACAGCTCAGCAGGAGAGGGCAAGAGGAGAGGTGATGATTTTGAGGCACTTCTGCAGTTACGGAGGAATTCCAAACCAAATTCCACTGTCTTGTTATTTCAGAATATATAGATTATATTTTCTTTAATACACATGTGAACCAGAATTTATTTTTACGATGTACTACCGGCGTTTATCTCCACCAGTTGAAGAAGTATGCTAACAGCCTGCAAAGCATTACAAGGGCAGGATATGAACCTGCACAGGATATGAATTTATAAATGCCAAAGGAGTGTAGTAGTAGCAACATGTAAATCAAAGTTCAGAAAGCCAGAAAATCTTACTTTAAGATCAGCTGTTGCAAGGTAGCAACATAGTTATTTTTTGGAAAAACAAGTACTTTTGTGGCATCAGACTGAGGGACTGAATGATCAGTAGGCAATGACCTGACAATGATTGATTCGTGATAGAAGAAAGGGAGAGCAAATAAGTTGTATTTCAGATTTCAGCATGCAACACACCAAAAACACTGAGCAAGGTCTCTGAAAGCCAAGTAAGGAAGCTTGTCAGCTTTTCTGTTTCTTTGGGCACTTTATCTATCAGGACAAACTGAAAAAAAAAGGAAGAGCTACAATGTCTTCATTTAAAATGTTCTAGGTAGCTGTCTGAGATATTTTTAAGCAAAATTGGCAGAAATAAAGGAGGATCAAAGAAATAGCATCAAGAATACTTAAGACATTTATCCTGGATAAAGTTGCTAATCTCAAGCTTCAAATAAACTAATACAGTGCTCACCCAAGCAAAACTTCAGTATAAGTTCTGTAGAAAGCAGAAAAAAAGCTGATTTTTCTCTGCAATCACATATTCACACAGAAATAGTGTATTTTTATATGTAGCTAATGTTTGATGACTTTATGGTGCACTATAGAAGTCTGAGGATTACAGAACCATTGCCTGAAGAAAGAACACTTGAATTTAGTCTTGTTAGTTGCTAATATTTTTTCTGATTCTTTTTTTTTTCTTTAATAAAGTGATTTCAGGTTTGTGAGCAGCTACCTATAATAAAAAACAATGCGTTTGAAACACTGGAGAGTGTAAGTAGAAGGTGTTAATTATAGCTAAATGCCCAATTCCCCACCCCCCCTCTGGGCTAAACCCTACAGTTTAGGCTGCTTTCATTTCAGTAACCATTTGATCTTTCCCAGGAGAGGATTTTGTACTATTTCTTTTAATCTTCTCTGCATGCAGCTCAAAACGGGCTTGCTGAACTCAATTTAAGTTAGTGTTTGCGTTTATGAGGAAAGGATCGCAGGGTCTACAACAAAACAAATAAAAATAATGTTTATAAATGTCAGTTAAAGAAAATTGTGTGAAGTGAGGTGCATAGGAGAGTGCATCTATACAAATTTCAGAATGATGCTGTTACTCCCTCTGCTCACTATGATCTGCAGGGAAAATATAATTTAGGAACCTTAGACCTTTGGTAAGTACAATAAGCTTTTACCACAGTGCTTTTCCAACTAGTAAACAATTAAGCAAGTAATTTAAAAAATATTTTGAGAATAAAACACATTGATGTTTCACTCTCTACACATAAGAATCTTCTGTGACTGTAAGTAATTAACCAGCCAGAGCAGAGTTAAACAAACATATAAATCTTTTCAGGGTGGACATTCTATGCAGTAAATAATGCAACATGTCCACTGTCATCAGATAGCATGCACTGTGCTAAATTCCACATTTTGGCACTAGCATCAGTGCCAGACAGACTTACCTTGTATTTTTTACCTCTATGGATCAAGTCTCCAGAAATCAAAATGGCTCCATTGAATCAAACTAGGTGGGGTTTATGTTAAAGTAAAAGCAGGTCATGCAGTCAGCTAAAAAATTGCAACATGTGTTTACCCACCTCAAAATATTGCCCCACATCTCATTCCTTTTGTAAGAATGTTTATAAATCCACAAGAATTATTTTCCACATCCATTGTTTTAATAAAGTTCCAAAGAGACATTCATTTCCAAATTTCCTGCTAGCACTGCAATAGCAAAATATGCTGCTGGTGCTGGCCATAGCTATGTCCACAGTTGGGTTCAGGCAAAGTGACAAATCAGCTGTAAGATCCAAATGCACACAGAAGTTGCAGCAATATCCTAATTATGCTTACAACAGAAAAATACACTGCCAGAAGTACTGAATAAGTACTTTGCAAACAAAGGAAAAATCAAGATACAAGAAAATTTTAAAAAGTAAGAGAAAAAGGAAGAAATGAGAAACCTAGCGCAATACGTACTGGCCCAGACCCCATAGAACAAGGATTTCCATGCATTAATTCAGCAAAACCAGTTGGTAACTTCATTTGGATTGCCTCTACCAGTCCAAATAAAACCTAGCAAAGCAAATTTATACTCAGGCTCCATTAAAACTGACTAATTTCAGTTGTTGAATTTAGGAGCATTGTATTATGTAACTGGAACCAGAAGTTAATGTACTGAGAGTTGAGTTTTACTAAGATGAAATATTAACTCATGTTTATTATGAATGTTGATTGTTTTAATACCCTGACTTTAGATACAGAAGATTAGATGTAATGGGTTGTTCCCATATGTCACAAGTAATCCAATTGCTCTTTTAACTGTAAAATCTGCAAGATTTTTTTTTCTTACCTAAAAATTTAAGCAAATGATTTAAAATTAAACCATTTTTCCAGCACATGTAAAAATGTGTAAATGATAGAACTGACAGTGTGATGATTGCTTTACAGATAAGCATTTTCTTCATCATCTTCAAGGACATCCAGATTTATGATCTAATCACTCAGCCCTTTAACAGGATGCATTTGAGTTTGATTAAAAAAGAAAACAAACAGCAGTGCGGATTTATTAATGAAATCTGGGTGACCTTTTCCCATATGGAACACTCTCAAAATAGCAACTTTAAATCTGAGTATGGTCTCCTTAGCAGCTTTAACTTTGCCCATCCTAGTGTACAGCATGCTTTTGGTGTGCTTTTTTAAATTGGCAAGTGCAAATTTTGGGAAACCATTTCCCCCTCCCCCTCCTTGAACTTTAATTGCTTAACCTACATCCTAATTCAAGTTGCTCATAAACCTTAGCCTTTGTTGTAGGTCCGACAGCTGTGTTATGTCAGTAGCAAGTAAAACCTTCACAAAGTTCCGGAATGCTGCAAGACATTTTATAGGTGCTGCAATAAAAGGCAAATTGAATTTACAAAAATGCATTTGTCACTGATTAAAAACTTACAAAGTTAATTGGAAACACAGTGTAGGTGTTGCCACACAACTAGAGGTGTAATTGGTGGTTTTAATTCAGTTGGAGCACAGGGCAGAGTAGCTGTTCATGTAAGGCCAGCAATCTTTTTCATATTCCTCTTCCCTTGAAGAAACAGGGTGTTTTTACTGGAAGACTTGCATGAATGGTCAATAGCATTAAGATGTTAGCTGAGGAGCAGGGACCACTTCCATGCTCAGCTTTCAAGGCTGTATCAAAGTAAAATTCGCAAGTACCAGTCAGTGCCCATTAGTGATTGCAGGGTCCTTTACAAAAGTTTTCACGGCCTTTTCTTGTTTTAGGTTGGCAAAGCTGACACTACTGTAACAATCACTACTTCAGCAAGTGAGGAGGGGAGAGGGAGGGAACCAACAGCCCTGGCAATCAGCACCCTCCCCCTGGAGCTGAGTGAATTATCTCCACATAATCCACTTAACCTTTGCCATTGTGGGACCTGGGAAGCTGAAGGTATTTTTAAACTTGAGTCTTTTAATTGCCAGTTTATAGTGTCACTAGTCC
Source organism: Notiomystis cincta (assembly GCA_013398075.1). Classification (NCBI taxonomy): domain Eukaryota; kingdom Metazoa; phylum Chordata; class Aves; order Passeriformes; family Notiomystidae; genus Notiomystis; species Notiomystis cincta. The sequence continues at coordinate 334,651 of VZRX01005615.1, read as the reverse complement.
AGCTCAGCTGGAAGGAGGAGGATTGGAAAATAGTTCCATGAGGCAATAGCTTTTCACCTCGGCTAGGAGTCCTAATTATTATTGGGTTTGTGGCTCACTGTCCTCTAAGACTGTGGGAGCAGTGATCTATAGGGAATCCACAGGTGATGGAGTTTCTTTAATGTATCACCACTTCTGGTTAACATGGCTGAAATATCAGAGATTCTAAACTGCTTACAATGTTAAACTTGGGTAACAAACATATTCTCATCAATTCTCAATATGCAGAAAAATCCAAGCTAACTCAAAATGTTGTGAAAACAGCTGTGTAACAGTAAGTTTGAATAATATGAGAAAGGTCCTTTGCAATTTCTATTCCTGGCAATCTCCACTTGATGTTAAGTTTATTATTTTATTATTTACTTGATATTAAATTTCTTAAAATCTCACATAATCCCTGTATCAGAAAAATGTGCCTTGAACAAATACTGAAGGATGCTTCTGGGTAGTTTTCCAAAAATCAAATTTTGGAAAATTTAATTAGGAAGTGATTAGTTCAGTAGAATACAATAGCCTGTGAGAGCCTTCTGCTATATTTTTATTCATGGCTGCTTAAAATTTAACACTTAAACACTTAAAATAACACTTACCTATTTTACTGATGAATATTCCACTGTGCTGGACTGTATGTCCACATTTCAGGGATCATCAAATCAGGTAAGGTACCATGCATGTGTTCTTCACAGAGACACCAAGAAATGGACACTACACCTTTTCCTTGACCTTGACTGTACCTTTTCCTTGAATTTTCAAAAAAGCCACAGAATTAGGCATTCAGCTTCTTTGAATATCTAAATTTTAGAGTCACTGGATCTATAGGTCCCTTCAAGATCTCTGGGTAAAAATAGGATACCGATTCCTTTTATTAATACTCAGGAAATTCTCAGTCCTGTGGTTGTTACTCCCTATTCTCTTCACAGTTTTAAGTTTCTCACCCACTGGTAGAGACGAAGGGAGCACGTGGATGTCTTGCACTGCTGGTGCACTCATAGTTCACTGTGCAAGGATGTGGCAGACCTATAATGTTAGTTACTTTGCAGCAAGGCAGATAATCAGTGTCCATCATGCTTGTACTGTATATACCAATCCAAAAAACCCCAATGGTGCACACTCCCAGAGCATTTCTGAAAGGGAGTTACTAACTCAACCATCTCCTTTATTAACATTCTTTGGCTCATACTCAACCAATAGGAAACCTCCCTGTGTGATACTTTAGCATCAGTACAGAAAGAGAGTTATTCTGGGAAATTCATGTCAAAACAGACTTGCTGTTTCTCACCACAGTCTCTGTGTCATCTCCTTGATCTTTTATTAATGATAAGGAAGTGAACAGCAGTAGTTAGGACTCAGAAGCAACAGCAGGGGTGATCCAAATATTCCATTCCCACTCCTGCTTCTAAAATTCAGCAATATATATGGGAAAGTCCTTATCACATATTTTCACTTGCAATCTTTGAAAGTAAACACAGAGTAGAGTAGGAAAAACAAACAAAGAAAACTGATTTCTAAATCTAAAGGTATGCTTTTATCCAGGCCTACTGAGCAAGAAAGATACTCAATTTGTTTGGTATCCCTTCTCACCTTCACATATTCATATCAGATGCTCAGCTTTTCAGAAAACTTAGAGAGAAAGAGAGAATGCCATGGAAGACTATAGTCATGTCTGTGACTTAGCCAAGTCCTCCACTGGGAGAGTTCTGGGGTAGATTTTAGCAGATTTTTGTGAAAATTTATTTTTCTTGACCCATATATCAGGATGACCAAACATGTGTTGTAAGAAGGAAAAAATGGGATTAAATAAAAGAGAAAGTGTTTGGCCTACTTTTCTATTTTTTTCCATTATTTCTGGAATGATCAGCATTAATAAAACATTTTGCAATGAAAGGATGGGCAGAAAGAGGGGACTACTGTCTTTGATGCAAGACCAAAGGAGCAGCACATCAGATACATCTTTCTTTCCCCTGGACAGGTTCCAAATACAAAACAGATTGAACAAAACCCTGTATTCATCTTGATATTTGGAGCACTGTAAACCAGTTTAAGTATCTGCTCTGGTTTGGATGTTAATTTAGCTTTTTTAGATGAGGATTTAGAAACAGAGATGTTTTGTGAACAAATGGTAAAGCTTCTCTTGTTTCTGACTCAACCTAATTTTTTTAACTTCCCCCTCCCCTTTTCTGTTTTATATGAAAACCTTGGAGGCATTTCCAGGTTATATAATAAAGAGCTGAGATTTCTCCTCTGAGAAGATCCCTGTGTGTCTGGCTATGGCATAGTGAAACTGGCCATTACAGACAGATGCAAGTCTTAAAGTACCTTTGCCCTGTTAAAGCCATAGATCCGTGCCCTGGCACCCTTCTCTCCCAGCCCTCATGTCCCAGACTGGCTGCCATGGCTCCAGCCATGACTGCTGGGGCACCTGGGTGCCCACTGAGCCACCCTGGCATTGACAAAGGGCTTTCTACTGCACTGGTAACTGATACTTGGCGGTACAATTCTGTATTAAAAACAAAAATAATCTACAGAATTCCTCCCAAGTGTTATGGTCTCCATTCTGACCTTCTGTACTACCCCTAAAGCTTCCAACAGCCTCATGACTGGGAGACACTTTTCTTAACAGGAGTGGTAGGTAAAACACGGTACAATCTGCATGGTGAGGATTTTGCTGTGGCCTTCAGCTTCTCATCTTTCCTGAACAGCTGTGAGCATGTAAAACAGCTTACATTCATGTTTCCTCTGGTAGAAATGGTCACAAAGATGGAGGGAGAGAAAATGCTTTCAGAGCTTTCCTGGACACTGCTAAATTCAGGAGCTGATATTACCTAAAATGATATTTCATATAGCTGAAGAAAAGTTTCTTTATATATATGTTCTCCTTTAGCAGCTTAACTTCACTTGCAGCTGATGAGATGGATCTTTCACTGAGTCAGAATAAGGTTCTTAAGACCTCAGTCATACTTTTCCCCACAGAGGAAAAACACCTCTCGCTGTCAGCCGGAGGATTGTAACTCCAGATTGAAGTGAAAGAGCAGAAATGAAGCCTCTGTGAAGGAGCATGGTGCTTCCCTCCTTCCTGCAATCCGCTGCAGCTGAACGAACAGCAGACAGACAGCTCCTAAAATTGTACATGTGCATTATACCATAAACTAAATTGGAAGTTACATACCCATATACCCACCACTTTCATCTCCACCATGTAGGTGCATATATTGTTGCCTCTCTGAGCAAAAATTTTTGACCTTGATATGATTGAAAATACCAGGATGGATGGAGCCCACTGTTGAACAATTTAGCCAATTTCATTAATTCATTTTCATGGATATGAGACATGACATTACTGCTATTAATTTAATAATATTATCCAAAGAGGGTAAAATCCTTATCACTGTTGTCTGATCTCAAATTAGGAAAAAAAAAAATCACCCATTTCTTACAAGAGCCTTATAGTAAAGTCAGGTCATGTTGCTCAAAGAGACCTGCAAGATCCCACGGACAGGAGCTCAAACAGTTTTGATTAATGAACCCAAACCATGAGCTGCCATGTCCTTTCTATTCCCACCACCCCTATCATTAGCCCAATTCATAGGCTTGTGTTTGCAAATATGTGTATGCTGTGCTTGCTCATCTACCTAGGATGTAATGTGAGGGAAATTGTCAAAACAGAAAAGGTTCACAGTGTAATCAGGAAACAAAATATTTTGTCCATCTCATGATATATTCCTTGTATCCCACTTACTTCTAAATGGAAAATATTGTTGTAGTGTAGAGACAGAAATTATGATTGCATTTCAACAACTTAGGGCAAATATCATATATTCACATATTGGTTTATTTTAATTTTCAGGAAGGGTTTTTTTTTGTCATATATTATGTTCTGGATATAGGAGTAATAGAAAAGTGAAACAAAGAAAATAATGAAGAGCTGTGGGTGATTCACCAGTTATTAGAAGGACAGAAAGCAATGCTTGGAAAGCAGGGGCTGTGAAGATTTGGAACTCATTGATGAAAAGCAACTGGAAAGGATGTCACAGAAGGACAAAGAAAGACCTAATGTGGTTCTTCAAGATGTAGATGGAAATACTGGGAAAAATGCGGAGATTTGTAATAATAGTGATCCATGTGACAGCAAATCTATTTCTGAGTCGGGATGTTTGGTGTGGGATGTATCCACCCTTGGGAAGTATGTTGACATATCAGAAAAACTCTGAGAAAGAAAAAGCCTGAAAAGTGGGAACCTACCTTTCTGTAGAGATTTGGAATAAGTTCAGTCTATTTAGTTCATCCACAGTTAGTTAAGAGATAATTTGATCCATAATTATCTAGAGATGAAGACATTTGATACCTATGAACAGACACAAGTATGGGAAGACCTGATGATTGCAGAAAAGACAGAGAAGCATAAAGCGAGAATAAAGTGCAAAGGGTACTTAAACACTGGAACTATTTCCACATGGCAGATTCATCTTCATCTGAACATTTTATATCAAGTTTAATGTCAGTCTGAAGAAGCAGGATACCTTGCCAAGAACTTAGAAGCTTGATGTGTGGGCCGTGAGGTGAATTTCTACTGCCTCTCTTATGCAGGAGGCCAGGTAGTATCAGATGAATGCAGGCTTGGTGAAGGAATAATAAGAGTTTGTGATTATTGCTGATAAATGTGAGCTCCTAGAGAAGAAATATGTCTGCCTATTCATATGAAGGTGAAATAAGAGATTTTGAAGATGTTTATTAGTTTGGCTGAATGAGCTGTTGTTCAGTTATATACCACAACACCAGAAAACAAGGCATAATGATAATTTGTTTGCAATATCAGTGTGAAACTCTATTGGCAGGAGCCAATTGTCCACAAAGTACAGCATATTACTTAAATCACTAAAAAATAATTATCTAATTGTATACATACTTTAGAATTCTTACCTTGTAGCTGGTTTTCTGGTTTAACCAGAGCTGCTTTAGAGTCTTCATCTGTGAAAGCTGCTTTGGTATGCAGAGCTTCTGATAAATGGAAACAAAATGAGGAACATTCATTCTGGAAAGAAAGCACACATTATTAATGTAGTTTTATGTTGATAAGAGATCAGTTTTGCTGTAACTTTTTATTAAACTCTGACCAGAACAATAAGCTATATCCAAGACAAGGACATCAGAAGTCTAACCAGTTCGGTATTTTCTTTGAAAGTCCTTTCCAAATTATTCTTGACAGAGTTTGCTTTATGAAAACTAAGGAATACCAAGTTCATGGTTTTATGAAGCAACCCAATCCAAGATGTCTTCCTTGAGTGGCAGTAGTTTGCTTAGAGCTGATTTCTTCATATACTTCATACACTTTACCATGTTATTTTGCCCTTATTGAATTTCAGCTACCATTTTATTGCCCAGACAGTTATTATGACAGCTGCAGGCAATTTCTATTTATGGCTTTACATTTGACTATTCTCAATAATTTTATGTCTTCAAACTTTGTCCTTGGATAACATGCATCCTTTTCCCAGTTTAGTTGTTAATTGAAAAAAAGAGAGAAATAAAGGGAAATATCTTTATATATATGCAAATATAGAAAAATGTACATTTAAACACCATTTCATCTGCTACTTTTATTCTTTTAATTTCCCTCAGACATTTTCAGGTTAGCATTATAAAAAATTTCAATCTCTGTGGAAAATTAGTGACAGATTATGAATATTTCTTTAATCACAGATTCTGAGTACTGGTAACATTATTTCTAAGGTATATGCTATCTGATTTACAAATCTTACATTTTATTGGCTGTCTCATTTTGCTTTCTTTCATATTTCACATTTATGATATGTTCAGACATACCCCTGTTTTGTTAAGTAGGAATCTGTGTGGTCTTTGATATAAGGCATAATTTATTGACAAGGAAATATGAGATGGTGCCCGAAATCTGCATTTAATTGATGGATTGAGAATTTTTAGCATTGGAACAAGACAGATTCTCCTCCAATGTGTCACAGAAGGAGCGTTCTCTTAATCTGTTCTCCTGTGAATTAAAATACATGTATATGTATATTGAGGAGTAATTTTTAAAGTTCTTTATTGAAGGTAGTTAGCAGGGTTTTCATACATATCTGACATTCAAATACTAAAAGTGATTGATGCTATTATCTGTTCATAAGGGTATTTTTATATCCATGAGAAGTGAGTGCTCCATTCTGACAAGTCTTCAGGAAATACCACTAACATTGCAAATGAAGACTAGCCCTTGGTAGTACATTGAGGCTGGATATAAATATAACCTTTTAGCAGCAATGCAAACTTGATGTGAGTTTGTGCTTGTAATTAAACTTGCTGCCATCTAAACATCAGTCAGTCCCATTAAAAAAATTCTTAATTAATAATTGCATTATTCTTCTCCATGGTTTTACATAGGGCTATATAGCACACCAAGAGCTTTCAGAGGCTTCAGTAATGGTATGCTCAAACTTGCCATCTTATACAGTCTTCTGCTCACTACTATTTCTGTTTATCATCCTCACAGCTCTTCCAGCTATCACTTAAACTTATGGGATGCCCTCAATCTGAGACCACTGTCCTTTAACGCTTACATATTTATTAGTGCCAATGCAATGCCTGGTTACTGGAACTGCTTGAGACAGTTTCATATGGCATATAAAGACAGGTTTTTGGTGATCTTTTCTGACAGAGTTCTGCTTCTTAAGTATTACAAAGCTATTTTACAGCCCTGAGGATGCTGGCAACTAACCAAGCCTCTGAACATCAGGTTTTCAGTATAGGTTTTTCCACTTTTTGTAAAATGGAAATTTTAAGAATGGCTAACTCCAGCAAACTCTACTGCCTTCCTTCCACTTCACCCAGCCATGATCAACCAGGAAAACACTACTCACCTATGCAAACTATTGGGTGTTTACTGGTTCAGTATTTTGTCTGTTTGGAGAGTTTTTCTTCCACCTCTAACCCCAAGTACGACTGCAGTACTTTATAAAAGGCCAAGGTGAGTGTCCAGGGCTCTGACATAATTCTGAAGGCGAGCTAACAAATTCCCAAACAACAGTGATGGCATTTCTCAGACATGGAAATCACACATCATAGCAGAGAGCAGCTGTGGCCACCTCAGTGGCGCTGCAGCAGTGGAGAACATTATTGAGAGTCAACATCAGAAGGCACTCGCTCACTAGCTAAACCTGAAAGTCAAAGGAAGAGGCAGACAGAGCTTATTTACCTACCAGACAAATGGCAACAAACTATGCTAACATCCCTTAACAGAACAATGGCAATCTGTGTTATAACCAGTGTCAAGACTGCACTTGTAAAAACTTCCTGAAAGGCAAAATCTGTATTTTCATGACATCTTACAAAGCCTCTAGGGACTGGGCTGGCAACCTAGAAAGCCTGTCATTTGTTGTTTGAATAAAGATTGCAAAAATCAGACAGTATATTCCAAAATTAAAATGAACATAAACGTGAGGTATTATATTGCCATGGCCTCCTTCAATTGTAGCAACCTCTCTCTGGTTTTTACCTTGCCTGCAGATTTGTGCAATAAAATAATTGACATTTTTCATCATTATGTCTTTATATCTTTCATGAGAGAACCACTCTCCTAGTTATCTTTATTCAGTGCTGTAAAAAAAAAAAAAAAGATAATGTCCCTTACTTCATAAAACAATGCCTTTTAAAAGCTTTCAGTTTAGAGCTAGTGTTAGGCCTTGATGAATTGCTGAATGGTTGATTTCCTGACACTGTTTCTTACTAACCTTTCGTGACAGCTTCTGGATTACTCTACCTGGTAATTTGCACTATAATAATGGCTACAGTGAGATGTCTCCTAACTATTTCCTTTATTTTTAACAAGATTCTTAACACCCTCTGTAGGTGACAAAATGCAGTTACAGACATGAAGTGTCCCCTCGAGGAAGGTTGTTCACAGATGCCACCAGTACTTTAGTAGTGCAACTGTTAAATGAAACAAAAACAAAGAATCAGATTTTCTAAACATCCAGTTCAAATAAAAATTTAATTAAAAGTTATGAAGGCATTTTATTGATTAACAATCTTAGTAATTAAATACTGTCGTTGACATTTTTTTTGGTTGGATTTGTTCTTCCTTGGAGATCTCTAATTGTGGTATGGCTTTACATTTATTGATAACTCTTTTTGATGAATACAGATGCCACCTTTTATGGCAGTCATTGACAGAGTAATCATATTGTGAGAAATACCAGGCTTATGTAGTAACAGGTGTTGCAGTTATACATGCTGATATCCACTGGGAAAATGTGTTTGCTGCTATCATGGGTACACAATAAATGGAAGGTGCAATAAAGCACAAGCTAACATTTTGAAAATCCTCACAACTCTAGGAACTTTATTGCAGATTACAAGCACTTTGATCTCTGTCCAGTACTTAAGTCTTAATTATCAGACTAATTGCACAGACTATGTTCATTTTCAGTGGTAATTCTTTTGTGAAATACTATGTGAGATGATGTGCTATGGAGGAAAAGGTTCTGCAGTTTTGCCCAGGGCCACTGCAATGCAACTGTTTGAAAGACTACAAAGCAAATCCAGAGTCATCAATGCCCAAGTGTGTAGACTCTGCCAAAAAGCCAGATGCTGCTATGGGAAGCATTATGTATCCTTTCTAGTTTGGCACCTGGGTCCAGCTATGAGCAGCCATGTCTAATGTCTGTCTGCAACTTCAGATTCTACTGGTGCCTTAAAAACAGCCCTTTTTTTTTGGTAATGTGTATAGATAAAGATTCCCTTCTAATCCCTCTTCCCCACCATTAGTCATTCAGATTGACTCCAAAGCAAGACACGTGCAGAGCTCTGAAATGTGCCCTCCTCACTCACTTGTGGTAGTGCTCACTCCATGTACATTTTTCTCTTTCTTCTGATTATGGTGAAGGAACCTGATCAAACTACACTTCTGAGAGAGAGTCTTCTTCACTGAAATTGCTTGTTTTCTATACAGTTAGTTTGGGGTTAAGATATAGCTTTTTGTTTCTTGCCAGTAATGAAGACTAGTAACTATTAAACAGCTGCTCGAAAGACTTGCAAATTGAAGGGGGAAATTTATCATATCCTATCCATATTTAAGGCAGCTACAATACCCCCATAATTTTATTGGAATTCATATCTCACTGTCAAAGAAAATGAAAAATCCTTCCATGTTCTTATTATTTAGAAATTAATATAAAGCATCATTGCATCTATCTAAGAGTTCCTCCAATGTGTTCCTTGTGTTACTCTTATGATGAATATCGTGAGGGTGGCCCAACCACACTCCTTCCTGAATGGAATGGAGATAAAAGCAGCATTGTATTTGAAATCAATAGAAGCAACTTGTGGTCTGTGATGGGAGTGTCTGGCTCCAGAATTATTATCTGGTGCTAAGTGCTGACAATGCAATAGGATCTTTACAAGAAATAAATACACTGAGGGATCTCCAAAAGCCTAATGCTGTCCTGGGAAGCAAGTCTGTTGAGAGGGCCCATATGGAGTATGATGGGAAGAGACTCACACCCACACTTTTGTGAGACAAATGAAGAGCCCCAACAGAAGCATCTCCTGTCACATATAAAATGAAAGGCTGAAAGGCTCTGCATTAAACTTTACACATGTGCCTTTCTAAGCATTTCAACCAACGGCATATTTGACTGAGTTCAGAGACTTGTGAGTGGGCCAGGGACTTGGACACATTTTCTGAAAGTTACTGACTTTCATATATTGGTGCATTTGAGCATTACACCTTGCATTTAACTTTAGTAGTCTGATGATTTTTGGCAATTCCTTGTTTGGACTAAGACTGCTGATACTCATTGTTGTTCACACAGTCACAGCTAGCTAATATTCAGCTGCCTGCTAAAAAAAATTTAAAACTCAAGGGGAATTGTGATGCCTGGAATAGTCACTTAATATTTTGAAAAACAGGAACTGTATATATAGGAGACCTTTCCCTTTCCACTGACTACAGAGAAAGATGAACCTGCCTACATTAAAGTTGGTATCTCTCCCCAGAACCCCTTGCTCTCTCCCTCTCTGTGTATGCCAATTAATTTGAGCAGCTGCACAGAGCCACTTCCCAGGGAGGTGACAACCCAGGCAGAGAGCCCATAGGTTTCTTTTGCTATTCACAGGGAGATGTAAAAGCAGTAGGAAAACCATGACATGGCACAGTGGTATGAAGGCCATCACCCAGTCTGTAGTTTGAATCATGGTGGACATTAGTGAGCTCCAGTTATTCAATTAGGATAAAAGGATCATGGATAGAAATGAGCACATCCACTTCACTGAGAGACAGTCACGGATACAATTACGGGTATGAAATGCTGCCAAAGCTACCTGCCACTGGAATTACCAAACCACAAGAGCAAAGAGATCCAGTATAGCCTCCAGCTATGCACATAGAAATACAGCACCAGAATGCCCTCAGTTAAGGAACAGATGCTGTTCTGCCATCTTTTTCCATTGGCAAAGCCGTACAGCACTGGGCTACCCAGTACAGCTCATTCCATCTCACCAACACCACAGGCAGGATCCACAGGAGAAATGCAAACACAGGACAAAAGAATGCTGCAGGAAATTCTGACAAAGAAAAGGTAGAAGATACTACATAATTATTTCCCTTAAAATCACAAAGACATTCCTTATTTCTTCATTGTGACCTTCTCATGAAAATAGTTTTTTCTCTGTATATTTGATTGTGGTTTCACTTCCTCCCTTAGACTGGGTCTTGAGGTAGTAAAACCTTATATTCTTGAGCATAAAGGAAAAGCATTTTCTTACAGAAACATGTACCTGTTTGTGAATGATAAAAAGCAAACATTCTCAGCAGATGCTGAGACCACCACAAAAAACATTGCAATGCTATTAGGAAAACTGGAATCTCCTGTCCTGCAATCATCACAGCTGCACCCGAGTGGCCTTGGAATGACCTACTGCCATCTAATCTCACCTCATCTATTCCATAGTTACCTGCAACTTCTCACAGTGCACAGAAGACAAATTTGTAAACAGAACAGCATCCAGTTTTGTTTTTCTTGTCTTCTGTTTGTTTCTTTTGGGGTGGATGGTGGTGACAGGGACAGAAGCAAGAGGACGTCTGTTAGAACAGCAGATCATCTAGATAAAACAACTCAAAATATTCTTTTAATTCTCATCTTAGCCAGAGTGTGGTTACACAAGTATTTGGTTCTGTGTGGCCTTCCATATCTCTTACCTAGCTGACATCCATTTAACTATTTTATTCACTCTGCAGCACTATCCTAGTAAATCAGCTGTCATGTTTCCAAGGCCCCAGTTCAATGTGGTACTAAGACCATTCCTAACTTTTACCTTGAGTATAAGCTACTGAAAAGGTTTGCTACAAGCCTAATAAGGGAATAAAGGAAGACTAACATCTCAGGAGTATCAGTGCATTTCAAATGATAGCACCAGAACCCTATATTCTTTATGAGAACTTTAAAACCACTGTGCAATATGATTAAGCCATATCAGTGCTTACTGTAACTGTAAAAAAGAATAAGGGAATTAAAATGAGTGAGGAGGTTCTTACATGGAAGTAATTACTGAAATCCTGCTCAGAAAATATGTTTAAGCTCCACATTTAAAATAGGCAATATTGATAAGCAATTGTGCTATCTATTGAAGTTGAAAAATAGCTTAACTCCATGTTGGAATAGATGATAATCAGACATTTTCATCTGGAAGCTCCCACACTGAAAGAAGCTCCTGGACAAACAGGAACTTTTGTCCCCAGCTGAATCCTGACTGCCAGTTTTAGATGGTTGAGATGCGGCTTTCTCATCTGCACCAGAGCAGACGTAGCAGCCTATCATGTTCCTGCTGCTGCCAGCTCTTTGCTAATTTGTACCATGATAAGCACCTATTTCCATCGCTCCTGGTAATCTTGTCATTTCCATGATGTCATCAGCGCAAGTCAGAAGAGAAAAGGTCAGTGGTGCAATGATGAACCGTATATAAAATGAGCCATTAAAAAAAGAAAAATGGCTAGACATTTAAAGGCCCAAGCTTGCCACAGCACAGTAATAGCTATCCTGATCATCTCAGAATGCATTTCTTATGTTATTCCCATTATAAGCAAAAAAATTCCCTCCGCATTGCATTTTCCCAGGGTGCTGCTTCCTTTACTGCACGAGGGAGTTATGCCCAGGGAGACCATTGTCATTCTGGGTGAATGTACTTTTAATAACAGCCCCTATGTGTATTTGCTGAATTTTTTGAGCATCAAATTCTGCCTTTTATTATCTCTAGTGTCTATACTACTTAATAGAAACAAGAAATACATACTTAAATGTGGCATATAGATTTTTACTCCCTTTATGTAAAGAGAGTAACCAAAAGCTGTGTAACAAAACCTTTGTGCACCAGAAATGAAACAGGAAATAACGTCAAAATTCAGACAAAAACAATGTTATAAAATCTTTTGAAATCAAGTGGCTGTGTTTATACATAATGGGGGGAATAAAAGAGGGAAGGGAGAAAACAGAGAAAAGGAGCCACATTGAGAGACCACTACCAGGTAACCAGTGCTGTGTTACTGCTCAGCCTGCAGCCAGACCCCATGATAGGCACTACTCAAGGAGTTCTCTGCTGCTCTTGTGTTATTGTTATCAGTGAAAGCAAAGCTGGAGAAAAAATGATGTCATTTTAGAAGGTAACCAGCTGTAGGATTTTGGCTAAAAGTGGAAAGCTGGGGATTGAGGTAGGTGAGCTGAAATGTGTCCTTGGCTGCAGGGACAAGATCCAGCAGATGACAAACATCATGTGCAGAACAAGGGAAATGCCTCTTTGTCAGAGCTTACACATTGTTTAGAGCTCAAGAAATTTCTAATATTACTGGCTACTTTTCCTTGTCCTTCTCTCCAGCCTCTCTCTTTAGAATTATGATTCATGTCTTTTCAGTTAACTTCAGAGCACATCACCCTGCTCCACTTAGCCTGCAGCTCTTTCCAAACTGACAGAATCAGCAGGATTTGGTATGTATACACAAGCATATTATCTGCATTTTAAATCTGGGATAGTCACAGTACTTTGTGGATTTCCATCACTATTGCTTACTAGTGATGAGATAAGAAGAATAAGGGATTTAACTGTTGTCAAGTAAATATTTCAGCCACTGATTCATTGCTACATTTCTGAGATGCTGTTGCTGAAGTCATGAAGTGAAAGAGTGGAAAGCACAGCGCTGTCTATGCCAGAACTGAGGATGATCAGCAATATGCTGTGGATAAGAGCGAACAGACGCCTGTCCTCATGGCTAATGCTGGCACAGTAAGGCAGCAGACAGTTCTGTTTGCATTACAAATTCTATTGCTTTCCTTATTTATCAGTGATCTTTGACCAACAGTGAACACTGAGGTGAGAAAAGGCACAGATTACACACATAAAATGCACTAAATTATTCAGATAGGTAAAGACTAAGGAAGGCTGTGAGCTTGAGAGGAACTTAACTAAACCCAATAAAAGATGTGCAACAGTGTTTGAAATCCACTGCCAACCAAGGGAAAGTAACACATGCAAGAAAGAACACCCCAGGCTTCTCATCTTTCAACTCCAATTGCTTTGGAGAAGGGCTTGGAGACTGTCTGGGTGAATGTACTACTGACAAGTTGACTCTGTGAGAAAAGTTAAGGGACTTTTTAAACACATTGACTTTTTAAACTGTGTTACTCTGAAACTCTAGATTTTAGTATCTCCTACAGCCTGGGTGTTGGCAAATGCAGCAATCAGTTCCTTTCAGGAGTGCAGTCCTCATATCCTTCAAGTTAAATATAGCCAGTTTCATACCACTGTTTGTATTGCACTTGTACAATTTATTGTTTTGTTTTTGAAATGTGGGGAAGTCATGTGATTTTTATGAAGACTACACCACCAGTCTATTTGTATTGTATTTTTAGAGACATTGTATTGATTGAAAGAGAACTGGCTAACCTGAGATGTAAGCAATGACTGGCATTTGCCTTAACCCGTGTGGTTAATATCACTGATTTGTCATGCTGAGTGATGTGAGAAGAGCAACGATTGGTTGCTGATTATTGAACAGCTCAACACACGGCACATTTGGCACCTCAGATGAGAGGCTATTCTAATGAGTAGCACTGCTGCCAATTACTTAAGGGCCAGTGCCTCCTCTACAAGAGATTTTGTCCATCCTCAAGATGTTTAACTAAATTCTAGCTCTGTAACAGATTGCAAATAAGATGGTTAGATTTGAGGCTCCATGCATATATATTCCTTTAACATCATCTCACATGCACCTGCCTGCTAATGGGGCCCTTCATTCTCTGGTGATGACTAATTAACATACCACACAGCAGCCAATTTAAGAAATGTTTAGTTCTTTGTATAGGTTGACAGACTTGTGTGATTGAAACATCCCCTTGTACTTTTTATTTATTTACTTTTTGGAGTCAGGAATGAAAATTTTATCAGCCTTGAAAATTGCTAGAAGAAATAAGGCTGGAAAGAGACATCTCTGATCATGTATGGCCCATTATAATGACAGTGTTTACTTTCAGGTCAAAGCTGTAGGTATCAGAGAACCAGTAAAATATAAATATTATATCCCTGACTGTATCTCAGCACTGAGCATGGTACTGTACCTCAGTATCAGACAAAATTCCCAATCTATACTTCTTCTGGTTGTGAAATTAAATTTTTCTTTTTCTAGTAGCATAAACAATATCCATAGTCAGACCATCTGTGAACATGTCTTAAACCACAAAAAATACTCCAGCCAGGCCCATCCAGCTACTTGGCTTATTCCCTCTGCATAGAGCATATATGTGGATGTGTGATCTTGGGATGCAAACACATAGTCCAGAAGACTGGGATTAACACTATTAATCTCAAATATTTTTAGTTGTTGCTGATCAGGAATTATGTTAACTGGCAATTAACAACTAGCTAACACATTTCCATTTCAAATATGATTAAGTGATTTAAAGCTGTTCCCAAGTTAATCCAGACTTTCTAGGGCACCAAGTCTGCTCATATGAACATGGGACCTTCAGTGGCAACAACCTACACTATGTGCACAGGTAATGATGGGAAAATGTTTTCCATTTTCCCATGTGTTTTGTTGGGTCAAATCAGTTGCTTATTGTAGTTACCATGGTGCATGTTAGTAATGTTAAAGAAGCAAAATTACATAATGGTGTATTTTTAACAGAAGGTATTTCTGAAAAATATGTATGATTATATTAATGTGGGGACACATATCTCCTCTAATAATGGGACCATGAACTTTGTTTAAAATAGATATTTAAAGTTCTATTCATTTAAATTTGAGTTTAACAGAATCAGTGTACTGTCCAGGAAACTCCAGAAATTCCTTTCTCTGTGGTTTTATTTGCTATCTAGAAAGTCATAACAACAACCAAAAAGTCTTAATTTCATTTGTGATTTAATTTGTGGTCTACTTTATTTACACTTTAAAGATTCTTTATAGAATCTGCCTGTAAACTGGTTATCGAAGAAACATGAGGTTTTGTGAGCCTGATAGCTCTTGATAGGTTTCCAGTTGTAATACTTATTTGCTTTCATTTTTGTGCAGGTTACCACATAGCATGCCCTTTAGCACACATGCCCAGAACAGAAATAACACTGAAGTGCCCCTAATTTCATGGCCATAGAGCCTGTCTGAGCAAAACCTCACTACAAATGCAAGGTATCTTTAGGTATATTAGCACCATAATTTATAGGTATTAAAAGAAATCATTTTTTTTACTTTTCCTTGGGATATGTAGGATATGAAAGTCTTCTTTAAAAAAAGGGGGTTGTAATAATATGTTTGGGGTTCTGCAGTTGAAGCACCTTTATATTTTTTTCCTGATGAAATAGTTGTTCTTTTCAATCACCTGGGGGACATTATCTTGATGAAGCCACTGAAATATGTGCTCCATCAGTCTCAAAGGGTTTTCCTAGCCTACTTTTCACCCTCTTCTTGCCAATTAAGCTGCCACATTATGTATGATAGTGAGGGTCACTTGTTTTTTCCAAGTGTTATTCTGCATTGGTGAAGATGACAGCAGCATACCAGTCTAGTGAATAATTAGAGTGTCTTAAACTCCCAAATCCCACCTTGCACTGCCACATACTAACTATTTTTAACCTCAGCTCCTATCTTCTAGCAGGCTACGTGCATTTTTGCCAGGAAAACTTACTGTGATATTTTGTGCTGCGTGCCTATATTTTATACTAAAGACCTGCCAGATAAAATAACTAGAGAGATGATGCTGAAAAAATAGGAAACATTTGAAGTAAAAAAATATGCAACACAGGACTTGCCTCCACAGGGTAAGGCACAACATTGCTGTAGGACCTCATAGCGTTATTTAAACTATATCTCATAAATATCGATAGGCAATCCTTCAGGTTTTGAATTTGCATACATCAGTTTAAACATGGTAAAAAGGCAATTCTTCCCAATGCTTTAAAACCTTGAAGTTTCTATTCTAATATTCCTAAAGCAGTAGTCTCCACTGCACTCAGAGTTTTATACCCAATGGCAATTATTTGTTATTTTTTCAAATAACCGTCCTGGAATTTCTGCAGAGCAGCTTTGCCACTGCACAACCTCAGAACAAACTGGAAGCAGAGAACAGCACAGGTTAGTATGTTTCCTGCAGTGAAAGACCTTTATCAGCCTAAACCAGCCTTTCCAAAAGGGAGACAAATATCCTAAATGTTCAGGCTTAATCCACTGCCCAAGACATTTACCAAAAATGTTTAAAGGAAGAACTACTGACACTGGGTGAAGCTTTTAGTGAAGGAGCAGAGATGCTTCAGCTTTCCTCACATAGCTATTAACAGTGATCACCAAAAACAAAGAACCTTTCAGCAAAGGAGAAAATGGTACAATAACAAAGGGATGAATAGTGACCTTCTTCCCTCTTTCACCTCATTTTTCAAGTTGGGGCAATGATACTGTGACCAAAGTCCTTAGTTGATCTCTCATTCTGTACAGAATGTGAGAACTAGATTTGCAATGTAGATCAAACACCTAAAACCAAAATAAAGAAGACTATCCACCAGGAAATACTCCAGAGGCTTTCACCCATCTTTTTCTTTTAAAATGCAGCCACAGAGGTATAACTTCCCCCAAACTCACCCTCTTCTTTGTTATGCTCTCTTCCTGAATCTCAATTCAAGGAAAGTTGTGTTGGAACTGTTAATTAATCTTAGTTTACCCAGCTCTGGATTAATAAGATCCCTTATACTGAGAGGACCACTGCACTCTTAGCTCAAATATAAGTAAATATCAATAATTTAATGGAATTGTTCCTCTGAAGCAGGTGCAGCCTGTGATTTGCTAACCAAGAGGCAGGCAACTTGTGCTAAGGCAGAGAACTACAGGTTCTGCTTGTCTTATGCCTTGGGTCACCAGGATCTTTCAGCTACAAGAAAGCACCTTCTTCTCAACTCTAATGGAAACAGGGTTATTTGTTACTTGCAGAAGTGGCTGGAGGTGGATTCTGATTTCAGAAACAGAGAGATTCTGGGCAGCTGACAGCAGAATTACATCTTAAACCATGGCCTGTGTCTGTTTCAAGCTATTGAGGGCGGCATGGACTCACCCAGCCCCAAATACATAGGTGAAAAAATCCTCTCAGCCTTTAGGGTCTAGCATACCTTATATTTGAGTGAGTTTTCCCTTTCCCACATGAATTTTTTTCAACTCAGCATCTTTGCAATAAGAAAATTTCACCACTGGTTTCTATGTGTGAGTTTGCCTTCTCTAGATAAGGTTTCAGCTGGCAATTCTGGGTTTGTTTCTCTCCCTTTTACTTAATACAATTTGAAAACATACATGTGGCAACAATACTAAAAGAGAGTGCAGGCAAAAAAAAACAACCCAAACCCAACAAACCCACATGAATGCTCATATGCTGGGTCTTTAAGATATTCTGAAATGGCATAGCAAGGGCAATAGCAAGCAGGTAAGTTGCATATAATGTTTATTTTAGAGTTAGTGATAAATCACTGTGAGATAATAATGGGAGCATATGTCTCCAACAGCTTTTCAGAAAAGGTGTTCTATTCTAAACGTAAACTAGTGGACTAAAGAGATAGTGAAGATTTATTTCCTCTTTCTTGGCAGAAATAGATTTCTTTCCTTAGCATATTAATGATGATACATTAAAAATGTTTACAAAATACCATCACTTGAAATTATGAAATGTATGTAATTAGATTGTCTACAAGCCCTTAGGGCTGTGAACACCAGCACAAGCATTAGTGAGACAGATTGCAAGCCAGGATTCGAGTTGTTTCCCTCATGCTGAGGAGGACTGGAAACAGTAGTGCAGTTGAGAGCTGTACCACTGCATGAAGTGTAAATCTGGAATATGGCAGTGAAGAAAATATCCACAAAAGCTAGCACCAACCTGAAAACCTATCCAAATGAATAGCACTGGTAACTTGCATCCTTGGCCAGGGCTATCCTGGAGAACATTCACTGTCATCTATTTGCTAAACAGTTCACTTTGGACTTTGATAGTTAGATTGAAAATGCCTTTGTTTGGGTAAAACAAAAATAAAATAGGATGCAGACTTAAAAGAGATCTTTGCCTGAAAAATAATTTTTCCCAATGAATGTCGTCATCCTCTTGGTAAACAGTTGTCCAGAGGACAGAACCAAGCTCTTCCAGCAAGGTTGACTAAAAAGCATCTATATTTCTAGGTTCTGGAGTCACCTCTCTCTTTTGGCTCCTCTGGGTGCTTATTATCACCAGCTTCTGTACAGGCTGGTGGTTTTTTGTGTGACTGGTTCCCTCAAAGCCACTTGCCTGTGTGCTAGAATGTAAGGTGGGATCCTCTATCCACCGTTTGTCAGACATGACTGCTTGTTAACCTTGGAAACAGCCAACTCTTCCAGGCACCAAGGAAGGGAAGGTGGAAAGAAAGTCAGGAGAGGAGATGGGAATGGGGATGAATGTTTTCAAAACAGGATTTAACTATTAAGACCTTATTAATGAGTCAACTTCATAATCTACAAAACAAAATTCTCCCACCTCCTTTATTCTACAGCTTTGAGAAATAGGAGCTTTTGATATGGATGATCATTCTATGAGACCTGGAAGAACAAGCCCCTGGCAAGAGAGAGCACAGACCTCCAGTAGCCCTCTTGGCTTTAAGTTCCCAGCATTCCCAGACCTGCCGACACCCAGGCAGCATTTACCCCCTGTGTCTGTAGACGATGTTGAGTGGGAAGGGAAGAACATCCTTCCCACTTCATGACAGCTCATCACTGAACTTCTCACTATTGTGGTCCTCCTCAGATCTAGAGGTCTGACTGAGACCACATGTCTCCTGTTCACATTGGGTGTCTGGCAACTGTAGTCACAAACCCTAAAAGTCCATGGAAACCGTGAGACAGAAACTGTTTGTGCATGATTGTATCTATTTCTGTATACATCAAATTCTCATTGAAAGCACCAAATTTTCCTTTTGAATCTTATAGTATTTGATGTTCAAATCAGAGAAAAATCTGGCAGAAAGAGTCCAGATGCTGTTTAATTTGTTGGATAGGATAACTTCTGTCTTTTCAGTTCTCATTTAAGCATTTATTATTGCCACTATCAGAGGCAGGTTACCAAATACAACGGTCGTGCATCTGACAGTTCTGTACTTTTATTTTCCTCCAGTTTCCACCCAGAATGTTTTGGAGAGAAAAGCTATGAAACAATGTTTGAATTCATCTTAAAATTAAGAAAAGAAATTTAAACTTGTACTTATGTATCTATTTGTACTCTAAGATATCTCTGCACAAGGGCATGGTAGAAAACATTCAGAGGATCTTTCATTCCCTGCAAAGTCTGAATACAATTTCCTAAACATGTGTTGGGGAGAATGGTCTCACAATTAAGATAGTTGCCTGTGGTATATTCCATCTCAGTTTGATGGCTATCTCAGCAACAGTGCAAGTGTTGAATAACACATTGAAGAAGAAATTTTCCACAAGAAAGCACTAACTGCTGATCATAATTTCTCTTTTTTCTCCCCCCATCCCAGTTTGGCAAACGTGTATTTCAAACATATTAAACATACATGCAGTTGGAATAAAAAATTCTGTAAATTCTGTAAAAAAAGAGTTATCATGCAGCCTCAACAACTGATGCTCAAGCATTTCTTTAAACACAGTCTCAATCTTTCCAAAGACTTGCATTTCCAAGGCAGAATATTTAAGAAGCATCCAAAATTAACTGAGATTTAATCTCCCTTTTTCAGCTTTCCTATCTACCTATACAGTATAAAGGCAATTTCCAAAGTGAATATGATATCAACACCAAGCTGTAACTCTGAAAAAACCTTATGGCAATAATTCCTTCATTAAGCACTTGTCCCAGCTCTTGGGAAACATCCATCCAGTAGGATTGGAGTTTTGTGTAAAAATTAGGTAAGATAAGTAATGAAAGATTCCATTACATAGGACATGTCCCTTTTGGGATTTGAATATGAATAAATTATCAGTAATAAGTTATAACTCCATCGAATCCCTATGGCAATGTTTCCTTTCCTAGTTCAGGAGGTGAACACCAAGCAGACTGGCATGGACTCACATGGTGAAGAGAATTAAAAGCCATGCTGAAAAGTTGTCTTGCTTCTTGGGAATCATCCATCCAGGGAAATCTGGGGGTTGTGTAAAAGGCATGTAAGAAAATGTAATGAAATGTAGTATAATGGTTCTATTACATGTTACAGGCTGAACAAGGGTCACATTTACAGTGCAATGTGAACTTCCAGTTTCATATAGCAAGTCCAGACACATCTGAGCAGCTGAGTACTGCAGACGGACTCTCTAAACAGGAGGATCACGCATTCCTACAGGAGTTACATTGTGTGCAATAGGCTTTTCTATGCCCAGTGCGCATCAAGCAGGAAACCCCTTCCTGTGCATTTTTGAGAGGTTGCAAGTACCCTTTCTCCCCTCAGGCTGCAGAGTTGTGTCCCTGGACTGCCTTCTCCCTGGGCAGGCATCGCTCAAGGACACCAATAAAATGGGGTTTTAGCAAGTTTGTGACAGCTGCTGAGACGCAGAAGACAAATGACAGATTCTACATCTACCTGGTCAGCATAGTTCCCACCCAAAACTGTATTCATTACTGCAAGGCAGAGCATCCAAACAGAAGCACTGAACTTCACGTGAATAACTGCATACTAAGTCAGAGTTACAGTATTAGATGTGCTACTGTAGACAGCCAGAAGACAAAAGCAGAGTATTTCACCAGAGAGAGTCCACAAACAAATGAGTGGATCTGAAATGTTCTCCCACAACCTGCATCACTGGTGTCTTACCTCATGCTGCTCCTCTTGAATGCAGAAGAAATCCTTTCAGTATGCATTGGATGGTCATCTAACTCAGCAGCCAAATCCAGAATGTAGTTTCTTTGTGCTACTTATTGCCACCTTCCAGGAACATTTTTACACTTAGTTAAAGCCTGCCTCAAAATCTGGAGCTCTCTGCACCGAGAGAGACAGGTGTACTGAGAGCAAGTCCCAAAGGGTTCTTTCCAATTAGCACAGACACTTGACACAGCACTCAGGGGATGGCTTCTGCTGAAAAATGAATGCACCAGCCAAGAGTTAGTGAAAACAGAGCTAAATTAACACTCATATTTAGAGGATTTCTGATGTAAACAAGAAAACTTCAGGATGAGGAAGTCGCTTTGCTGCTTTGTTAATTCAGTGTTCCCCTTTAATCACAGTTTGAAATCCATCTTACTTTCCTGTACCTTTGTGTGTTGCAGGAGCACTACATAATTTAACCATGGCACTGCATTTATTTTCCATGTTACAGCAGCAGTACCTTATTGTCTGATACTCTCTCGTAAAAGATAGAGAGTAATTTCCTGTTATCTATATAACTAACCTCAGTGTGGCTACAGAAAACTAAAAAGAATAGAAAAGAAGTATCAGATTATTAGCAGAAGTTAAAAATCAACTAACAAAAACCTTACCAGTTTTAGTCCTTTGCAGCTTAAAGGACCAAAGCAACAACACAAATTTAGCTAGTTTCACATCAGACAGGTCTTCATTAGCCACTCAGGGTACCAGCACTTGACCATGTGCTTTCCTCAGGTGGCTGTTTCCTGCAATTCATGTATTCCTGGGTTTAATGATTCAGCTTTGGCAGGTATGGAGTTTCAGGGGTCTTCTCTAAAACCTTATGAAATGCCTAGGGTAGCTCAGTCCTACATATGCTTCCACTTGTTGGAAGCTCCTTACTTTCCATCTTGGTAAATCAGGATGAGTTCAGCCATCTCTCGTACCCTCCAAGAAAGGAAAGTGACCGGGCTGATCCAAGGCTCTTGGCAGCTCAGCTGCCACAAGTCCTCTCTGTTCTGCTTGGAAAGTCGTGCCTCTTTGTGCTATGGAGTACCCAAAATTAGAAAGCCAAGTGAGATGTGCAACCACCAGACAATAGTTATCTCCTGCTGTGTATGGAAATGGGCTCTATGGGGAAGCAGCAGAAAATACTGAGAGCAGCTCATCTTAGAATAACCTTACTGTTGTGGTTCGATGCTTTCCTGGGAAATATTTAATTCCTGCATTCCAACAAGGCAACCTAACACAATCTCCAGTGAGAACTTTGTGTCTCCTGGTTTATAGGATTAACAAAAAACAAAAAAAAGGAGAGCTCCTCCTCCATTTTGTGAGCTTAAAATGAAAACATGGCCAGTCAGAAGTACCAGAGGATGAAAAAGCACCACAGAGTGTTTCAGTTCACTTGGAATATCTATTTTCAGAAATAAGATAATTTAAAAGAGCATAAAAAAGTACCCTCCTCTGAGGGAGTGGCATGAATTACAGTTACAGCATATCTATATCCAAATTTGAAGGATCCATACAGAGGAGCTCTGTAAGAAGGCATCTGTATTTCCTGAGCCTTTGGATATATATTTTTTTGATCAGAGTTGTATCTTTTCTCGTTTTGTGTTCCAATGCTCCTCTGAGGCTACTCATGTACCAGACTGGCTTGAAGTGGTACATCTGTTCCTTCATTATGCTCTGCTCAGGTCTTTAAATACCTGGAGCAAACCCCAGACTCCAGATTTACCTGCTATTTTAATATAGCTGAACTATCTTTTCTCTACTTGGCAGTCACTGTTATTGCACAGCCTGTATAGTTGAAGATCATAAATTTTTCTTTGTGCCCAATAAATGCATTCTTTCAATAGGCTAATGCTTGTATCCTGCAATTATTCCAAACAGGTGGGCACTCTGACACTTGCCATTAGCCAGTCCACAACACACAAATGTATTGATCAAGGTAAAGATGCACTTCTGACTTGTGCTAATCAATGTATCAGTTCTCCAAGGGTTTTTACAGTGTAACGAGCAGGAAGTGTATATACCACTGCTAAGTTTCTCTCTCTTCAGGGAGTAACTGAGTGCACTTATAGAAGAGCTGATGTACTGATTCGCAGTAAAGTGAAATGACATCTCCAAATAAAATTTTAATCTTAAGTATGTATGTAAAGTTTTGAGGAAGACTGATGGGCAAACTTGCAAAGTTTGCAGAATTATAGGGCTTAATATACAGCTATGGAGCTCCTATGCAAGTGCACCTTTTACCATGGGCTTTCCAAAGTTAGCTAGAGTTCAACCTGCTTTTAGACCCCCCCAAGGAAGCCAAATGATGCCACAGGAAATGGGTTTTTTATGAGGAATTCGTAGTTTTTGTTCCCACCAAGTGTGTTCTTGAGCTTTTAGTTTTCAGAGGTGATATTCTCAAATTCTGTATTAATTTACCACGCTTTGCCTTCAGTTTTGGTAGTGCAGCTCAGTGTTAACAGTGTCAAACAACAGTCACACACTGTCTGTTTATTTACCAAAATGAGCTAGTCAGTTCTGTGCACACAGCCATGAAACCAAAGCTTGCTGAAGACTGACATTGTAATCACACTGCATTCAAATATACAGTTAAGACTGAAGACCACTTATTCATATTGGATTTTTTAAGCCTCTCTTCATTCTTTCATTCAATGTTCAGAGAATTACACAACTTAGCTTCAGTCAGTGGTGTGATTTGTCACCTTCAGTAAAGTTTGATGTGCTGTTTCTGGTAAAGCAGCAGATAAAGGGCTTTAATAAGCTGCGCTCAGGATTCTGAGCCAGTGCAAACCAGTGCTGACTCTGGGGGAGGTCATGAAGAGTGTCTAAGGTTACCTAAGGTTTAAGTAGCACAGCAAAAAATGGTATAGAGGGGAAAAAATCTGCTAAGAACTTTTGTTTACAGTGAACCAGTTAACCTGAAATAGATGATAAAAAGTATACTGCAGGCAATCCCTGAAGTTTTTACTGTCTCAGAGTTATATTCTGCTCATAATGATGGGATGGGAATTCAATAACTCTCTTTTTTTTTTCTGGATCTCAAAGTCCATACACCAAATGCACTCATTTGGCTCTTAAGTATCTCTGAACCAATGGCAACCAAACTAGACATTTTTATAAAGTCTTTTGATACCTGAATATTTTATGTAAAAATATAACAACACTATCACTAGGTGACCCATTTCTCATTGCCTACTCATTTCAGGGGGCAAAACTCCTTCTGAGAGGCACAAAAGGAACCTAGGAATTCTTAATCTCAAAATTGAATGTGTAATCCACCAGCACAGCATGAGTCATATATTTTAATGCCCAGTGCACACGGCCTAAGTGTACAACTGCAAGCAGCTAATGGGTTTACTCTTTTAATGGAGGAAGTCGGCAGCTAATCTGAGGGCCTGGGGTTCAAATGCTGCCCATGACCCAACTTAAATTATCATTTTATTAAGCAAAGACTTAAACATGATTGATACAGTGTAAGCTATTTAATCTGCCATTATAGAATGATTAACGTTCATCCATCTGTTCTATAATCAAAGATGTTAATAAAGTTATGAAGATAATAGGATAACAAGTGTTTTTGCTAATCCCAAATTGTTGGGATAGTTCTCATCTGGGAGCAGTAAGGGACACAGCAGGGGTAAGAGTCTATCTCTATTAGGAGTGATTAATACAAATTTAAGCTATAATTTTTTGGATACATTCACACAGGAGACTGCTACCCGGCCATTAAGTATCCTTAAGAGGATGATCTTTTGTACCAAAAGGTCCAGCAGTTTTCTGACTTTCTGACAGTTGGGAAGCTTATCTCCACCAAGTGCCTAAAGGGTGACTCACACATACAAAATGCTTCAGAGGTGGCTGACAATTTAAAAAAAAAAAAAAAAGTGATTCATCATCTTTCCAAGCATATTTCTCTGAGGGGATGCCCAGCAGTTATGTGGCATGAAGGTTTTGCTGAGTTGAAGGCACCTTGTGCAGCCTACTGTCTCCCTGGAGACTCAAGAGCAGCCCTGGCTGTTTGGCATTGCCGCTGGCAAATCATCTAGAACTAAACCGATGGAAAACACATGAAATCTAGGGGAATGTCTTCTTCCCTTGAGTCTGAAAACCACGGTGTACAACCACAGCATGCCACTCTTGGGTGCCTGCCAGGAAGAGCCCCAGGCAGGAAGGGTCTGGCAGCTCATGGGTATCTATCGACAAAGCAGCAAAACAGTGACACCTCATCCCTCCCACAGTGCTCTGCACTCTCTTCCTTGACCCTGTCCTGCTTGCAGTTAGTTTGCCTAAACATTCATGAAAAGTACACTGAGGTCTAGAACTCAGGAAAACCCTCTTTTCTCCACACAGATATGCAAAGAGAGGAGTCAAAAGGTGAAACTGATATCCCAAGATATCAAGAACTGCATTTGCAAGACTGTGAATTTGCAGGAAGTTATCAACGCAATGTGCAGATGAATGAGTTTTGACAATCTCTTCTGGATACTGAGTTTAATGGTCAGCTTTGATTTCTGAGAAGAGCTGAAGATGCACCCAAAGGTGCTGCTGCAACTTAGCCAAACTGTCACATGAAGAAAACACCACTCAGAGGGCTTTGAAGCCATAAATAATCATGTATTTGTAAGTGATCCACCTTAACAATCGCATTTCACACATTCTACTTTCCTTAAAACTCAGATTTCTGGTGAACTGGATGGATCTTCCTCTCATTTTCCATTTAAATTTTATATGTCTTTTTCTATATAGCATAATTTTTTTAATGGAATCTTCTTTTTCTCTGTTTTTTGTTTGGGTTTTTTTCCCTATATGTAAAGCCAGAATCGTATATCCTCCTCAGCTTTATCATTAGTAGGCTAGACAAACCTTATACCTGGAACACACTCATACTCTGAAATACAGCAATGTGCAGAAACACAAAGGGAGCTCTGAACATTTACATCTTCACTACATCTATTGCGTTGATGGCTTGAACTTGTACATGCTGACTGATTAAAGGGTACTTTCACTTCATCTGATGTTTCTGACGAAATTCCGGATTACAGCTACAGTTCTTTAGTTTTATTTCCCTAAGATCTGACTATATATTCCAGACATATTCCAAACTGTCAGTGCCTTCAAAATTTGCATTATTTACAGTGATGCAAATTAACACATCTGTTTTGTGTCAAGGTAGTCATAAAGACTTTTTTTTCAGCCCTTTAGATTTGATCAGCCTTTGAACCAATACCCTCTTTCCAAGAACTTTGCCTTTCAGCTCAGCTAAATATCTACTCTTTAGCCAGTTTCCTGCTCATCTTATTCTTTTGCCTATGCTTTATTGACATTTCTGAGACACTGCACCAAAACCTTAGCTGAACTGCTGCTTCAACATCTTTTACTCATAGTGCCACATTCTACTTTTCAGGCTTTTTACCTTCAGGTTCTCAGCTTTTTGAAAGACTGTATTCTACTTCTTATGCATTAACAACCACAACTGAAGGAGGGTGAAAGGGCAACAAAAGCATGCTCAGCTAGGAAAAAGAAAAGAAAAGACAGGAAATATTTATTCTTTGTTCAAAATTCTGAAAGTTTTTAGAACTTAACTCCAATACAAATGCTCAAAGTAGAATGCAGAAACAAGGAATAATAATCAACATATGAAGTGAAGAAACATAAAATAGAAATGTTAAATCTAGAGTCATCTAGGAACTTCTCCAGTGCCTTTCCAAGACTTCTGTCCTTCGTTCATGTCCTTATAGGCTTAAATGAGTTTCAAAATTTTTATTCAATGTTCCTAAGGAAGAAGTGAACAGAAGCTGAACCAGGACTACAGTTAGTTTTGACATCTCATTTACTCAATAGTGAGATAACTTTCAAAATAAAAGATCTGTTTTAGTTTTCCTTCTGAATAAGTAAGTGTTGTGGGTTTTTTCCTACTTACCTCTTTTTCTGTTTACAAACAGCATCCATTACTGCCACAAAGAAGGTTTATCTCATGGGCAAAGAATCAACATTCTTATGTTTACCTACAAAGGGAAATAAAGGGGAATTGCTTTTCTATCTTTTTCCACCAACTGTGGAATCAGCAAACAGGCCTCACTTTATTTTACCAAAAAGTCAAATGTATTTAGAATTCTCTACTTACCTTAGTTTATATTTTAGGTCACTTTGGTAACTGTTTTGCTACATTTGGAAAGCATGTCTAAGCTGCAGAGTTCTTGATACAGCTGTAAAAATCAGGCCTTTCTATTTGTAAACAAGTAAAACCAGATAACTACAATATAAGCAAAATATCACCCTCTTTCTCCTGCTCTACAAAGAATAGCAAGTGCTCAGATCTGTGTATGTATCAAAGAAATAAATGTGCATGGATTGAAGTGAATGCAATACAGGAGGTAATATGACACCTAGTTCAGATTAAACAAAAATCCTGCTGTGGTACAGTCTTTGTTTCTACTCTTAGCTGCTATTACTTTGACTGCTACAGAAAGAATACTTGTTTAAGAGTAAAAGGTGCTGTATGCCATAAAACTGCAAAGCCTTCCTACCCTGCCTTTGCAAGCATGTGGTTATGTCAATCACTAGATCTCTACACAAAATCTGCCATGAATTTTCTCTGCATTTAGATGTTGTTTCAGTAAAATGAAAGATTTGTAACACACTACATCAGATCCAGCTTAAACTCTGTACCTCCTAGTAGAAATAGCCTGATACAGGAGTGTAGTCTGCATTCTGGATCACCATTGCTAAAGCCTTCTGAAGGTCTTATCTATTTGCCTCACTGCAAAAATCATGAAATGTCAAGTGTTGTCTGTGTCTCTGTGCACTGAGTTACAGTCTGGATTAGAGCCTGAATCCAGAAGATGATAAGTAGTCTCATTGCTGCCTCTGTTTACACAGTGTGAGATTGAGACCTTTTGTTTCAGCCCTTCCATAAAACACAGAAATAAATGGAGCAGTTTATTCTGCAAAGATCCTTGAATTCCCAGAGCTTTCTGCATCATCCCTAGGGTAAGTATCACACCTCCTCCCTTCAGTAATGTTCCAGCCTTAAAGATTTGGGCTGAGCTGGAGCAGTTAAAACTCACAGTCCTTTTCAGTGTCTGTGAGTCAGCCAAGGTGGCAATATAATACCTTTCCTAAAAAGCCAACTGGTCAGGTGCAATGCCTATATATGGACAAACCAGAGTACAGTGGCCTCCTAAAGATCAAATTACACTCTTAACAGTGATCAGGAGCATATGATTAATTGTAAATTTGAGGTTTACAAAACAGTCAATGGTAGATATTGGTAGTATTCAACCTTTTCCCATTTCTTCATCTTTCAGCAGAAAAATTTCCCATTGCAGTGCATTACAATATAGGAAATAAATATAATCTCTCTGTCAACACAGCTGTATAAACATGTCAGAACCACTCTGAACAGGAAAAATTGCTAAGCAGCTCCCATTATAAAAACTAAATATCAGACCAAAACACTGAACACTTTGCAGAGTTTTCACTTCATTTTATGAAAGAGATTAACTGGATTCAAGGTGGGCTTGCAGACAGGCTATTGTAAATTGGACCAGAAATCATCAGCCACCTACAGTCTGAATTTGACCCCATTATATTAAACAAAGAGCCCTGAGAAATAATTGAGCTGGGAGCTGCACAACAGCCTAAACCCCTGCTGGCTGACAGTGTCCAGCAGAGAACAAATGAACCCACTACTAATGGTAGTCAACAGCTTCTTCAGAAGACTGAACTTATCAGCATCTAAGAAAAAACATGATTCTGCATAGTCCTTAAACAACTAACATGATGGAGAAAGCTGGCCAAATTCTCAGCTCCTGTAGATTGCTAAAGCTCTTCTGAAATCGAAAGGCCGTTGGGAATTTAGATTATGACCTTGTCAACTTTCCTTACCAAAATGAGTCTGTGAAAAGAGCAAGAAACAAGCTCCCACATTATTCTGTGTGTAGGACCTCGCGCTGGCGCTACAGATGGGAGGATGTCTCAGCAGTCTGGGTGCAATGACAGAGTCCCCAGGAGCACTGATGCACCATTACCATACGTTCTCACGCACACGGGTTGACTGAACAGGTGTGCTCCTCCCCGGGTGAACGTGTCGGTCTCTAATGTGCCAATAGCTCATCAGAAAACACTGTCACACGCTCTGAAGTTGGTTCTTCCCCAGTGATGGCAGCTGTTGGAGAGATTGAGGCAAGATTAGTGTTTTTCACTTTTGCATTTTTAACATGGTTGAGCATTAAGTAGTTCTAGAATAAATAGCGTAGATGCACTGCTGTGTGTTTTACAGGCATAATAAGGAATACTGTGAATCTACAAACATAAAAGCATTGGTGACTTTTTGGCAGTGGTCACTGCTATCAGCTATAGTTGGTGACATTCATGCTGCAAGCTAATGAAATAAAAACAAGCTTCCTACCTAAATTAGTTGGAATACAAAGCCCAGCTGCTTTGTGGAGAAAAGAATTAAATAAGCCATGCCCCATTTAAACTCCCCAGCACACTATGATTTCTCTCTGAACCTGCCACATCTCAAAAAAAATGCTTCCATTCTTTTGCAGAAGTCAAAAGAGCAGGTAATTAGACCAGAACCTGAAGATGCTTCTCCAAGCCAGGCCTGACCTGCAGCTCTCATGGTGCTCAGGCAGCTTCCCCTGGGGCAGGACAGATACAGACCCTTCGTGACACTGCTCTCTGCTGAGCTCTTGGTAGGGACAGGGCAAACCCTTCCGCCTGCTGTCTAATCAGGTACAGTGGTGGGGAGGACGTCCTCCCTTCCCACCTGGGCCAGTTTCAAGCTTTACTCCTTCCTCCACAGAGGCCTGAGCTGTCTGCAGGGCTTGGCTTTTACAGGGTTTATACTGGGGAAGAGAATGGCCAGCACAGCAATCGTAGTTAATTCATAGAAAGAGCTGGTACTTGCTGGGAGTATCTTGCATTTTGTGAGAAACTTGGTTTATATTTAAACTTTCACAATGAACATTTTTTATTCAACAAATTGATCAGTTAAGGTCTTCTCAGGTTCTTCCAAACGCCCTCCTGAGCACTGGAACTTGTGGTGAAGGTCTGAATCTCAGCACAGTCTGAGGCAGAGACAGTATATCATCTGCAGCATGTATGCAGGGTACACTGGTAATTCTGGTGCCACGTAGCAGGTCACTCTGATTAGAACTCTTTTGCCATATTCTGTGTTTTGTCTTTTTTTCCTGCAACTGATCAGGGAATCTCAGAATTAATTAAATCTCCTGATGTACTTGGACAGCTTGTGGAATAAGTGGTAAGATGTTAGAGATACTGAACTTGTTCATTTGATTTCATCTCTGTAACCTGAGCTCCAATTTAATGCTGTACTTCTACCCTCTTGAAGATTAATTACTGCATGAGTTAGCAAGCCATCTCACCAGCTTTCATTTGTGAAGAGTGTAAGTCAGTAGAAATGTAATTCAGCTATTACTCTGGCTTTGTACATGACTGGTGAAAATTCAAAGATTTAGCAGTTAAATATATTTAACACTACAACACTTTTCTTGAAGCCAACTCTAGGGCCAACTCAAGCATGGTTATAGGTGAAGGAATATGACTAACATTTAAATTCTACTTTCAGTTCTTTTCAGTACAGACAAACTCAGCCACAGTATCAGAGGAGTTTTCAGGATTTACACTTGTGTTAGTGAAGAGATGGTAACTCTGGATTTCAGTTTTTAAGAAATATATCACAGCTATGTGATCATGTTGGCAGGAGCGTCACAGGCCTGATTTTATACTTATAGCATGTGACTGTCCTGCTCCTGCTGGCTCTGCAGTGTTGTGGGGAAGCAGCTCTGAGCTCCAGGATACCAAGGTGTCCTGTTCACACACACACCTCTGCTCTGGACCCTTCACCTCTCTAAATAAGATGAGGTAAACAGAAAACTTAGTGAGATTCCATGTTCTTATAGTTCTGCCATGAGGATACTCCAGCGAAGGGGACCAGCTGGCATTGGAATTGCGTTTGTGCCAGAAATACAATTCTGGTAGCAAAGGAAGATCAACAACTTGAAAATGTAACAAAGTAGAGACATAGGAAAGGAAAACAGACAGACTCTTCAGTTTAAGAATGACACATTCAAGAAGCTTTAGATTGTTAGACAGTAACTTCTTTTAAAAGTTCATAACCAAAATAATATTAATTCTAATTTCTCAGGCACTCAGAGAAACATATTTTTTTGTTGAAATGAAATTGATTAATCTCTATCCATTTTCAGAACTCCATAACAGGTGCAAATCTACCCTTAAACACAGCTGAGGTTTCAGATTGCCTTGGTTAATGTATTTAAGTGCAGCAAACTCAAGCACTAGCTGTACATAGAAAGGTTTAGAAAGATGTTACATGCAAGCCCAGGTAAACCTAAGTCTGCATCGCAGCTTCCACAAAGGTCCTTTCCTTGCTTCCAAGAGCAGAGGAGTCTTTGTAGACAATTGCTCCTTGTAATCTTGACACTTGTCACAATTATACCTCATAGAAAAAAAAAACCCAAACAAACAACAACTCCAAACCTGGGCTTCCTGATGTGCAGAAATGCACCCAAGCCTAGTGGGCACTTGTTTTGTCAAGCTTACCCATCCCTAGGATCACTGCAGTTCTTACATTATTGTCAATACTGTCATTGCTTCTTGGAATGCCCACTAACCTGGTTGTTCTGCCAAATGGCACCAGCATTGCCACCCTCAGTATCTGACATACAGTACTTACATAGTTCATTCACAACACACACCTCACTTATTCTTTCCTAGAAGGCCTTGTCCCAAGAGGGCGGAAGGTGGCTTCTCAATTTAGACCCTTAGGGTTAATGGATTTTTCCAACGGATTGTTACCCCCAGGATTCAATCTCTGCATTGTTTTTCCACACAGCTTCGAAAGGATTGCTTACAGCACCATTAAAAACCCATAGCAGTTGCCTGCAGGAATACTATGACTAGTATTTGTTTTCTTAAGGTTCTTTTAGGTTCCTTCAGTCATATACCCTAGAAATGCATCCAAGCACAAGCATCACTGTCTGCTTTAACAGGGCACCAGGTTGTCTGTTACAGAAAACATGCAACAAGTCTTGCATTAATTCAGATGTCCATCCCTTATCTTGACATCTGAAAATGGCACCTTCTGGCAGCTTCCCCTTTGGTATTGTCTTTCTTTTAAGGATGATGTATAGTGGCAATTTTGCTTTATCTGCTAAGACCACCAGCAAAGCGACAAACCTGGTTTTTTCATTGGCAGTGTTTTTGATAAGTCATTTGGGCTGCTTTAGTGCTTGGTAATATGATGTCTAAAAAATCCAATGCATGTCTAAATTAAAAAGGGGATGTCTAATTTGTGTTGCCTGAGTGCATTTATAAATATTTGGGAATTTTCTATATTGCTGCAGAGTGTTGAAATTCTAATGTTTTTTCATATAGTTAAAACAAACTTTATCCTAGCATTGTATTACATCTAACATCTTGAGTATTATATAATATTTACATACCTAAAATTTCATGGTTTGACTGACACTTCAGCAAGATCTGTCCTGCGAAGTAATTTTTAATTGTGATAGGAACCCTGAAAGAAATCCTTCTAAAACTAATGAGAAATTTTTGTTAGAAATTTCCTAATTTGAATAACCCATTTAGAATTTCATTATTAGTAGAATAATAATTTTCTTCTTTCTATAAAACTTCTAGAAAGGAACGGTCATGAATCTAACTTAGAAGTTTTCATGTTTCTCATAACAAAAAACATGAGGCTTCCAAAGCCTCTTCAGGAGGCATGGATCTACACCTTAAAGTACTCAGCAGCAATGGCAATCGAGTTGTTTCAGAGATGAGGGAGAAAATTACATGTATTATAAAATACAAACTATATTATACACAAGCAAGCAGTAGAAGGCATTCACTCTGTTCTCACCTTTGAAGGAGCCAGTGGCTCAGAGCAGCTGCTTTGGCTGCTTTTGTTTGTCACATTGAAGAGGAAGAGCAGGAAAGCAGCAGCTCTCAGAGCTTCTCCTCCCTGGGGTAAGAGGTGGAGGCTAATTAGACAACATTGCTAGTGAGTGGCTACACTGGAGTAGCTAAAAAAGATGTCTGTCATTTTTTATCGTCTTAATAATGCACCTTCTTATTTCATCTTTTCTAACATCTGCCTGTTTCTGTAAACCCATGCTTTCAAAGGAAAAAGAAATCCTATAACATAAAATCTCATCTAATGTTGAAATGGATAAAGTATTTGATATTCCCAGTGTTGATATCCTTAAAACTAAGGTACAAAGCTTCTCCCTCAGTGTCCAGCATCTTGGTGTATTCTTTCAAAGTGTTAAGAGATGAGAAGACTAATAGGTCTTTTCCCCTGAATGATATAGCCCAGTTTATGAGCTGGAAACCTGTCAAAAGAAGCTTTTATATGCTGTCATCACACATTATTATGCCATATGATCTCCCTCCTGGTTTGGAGTGTCCCCCTTGAGCTAAAGCAGAAAAGACAATTACAATTCTTTATTTTCCTCAAGAAAAAAAATAGAAAACCACAGTCCAGCACTATGTTCTTGTCCCTGCCCAGCCTGGCAGCTCCTTCATTTCTTTCTTTGGTGCCAGGTTAATAATGATACTTGTTCCCTCAGGCTAAGAGGATCCACACAGTTTCATCCAAGAGTCTTGTCTGATCTTTCTTACAACAACACAGTTGTTACAGGGGACAAAGCAGAAACCAGTGTTTGGTCACCATATTAAATTGTTCATGCTTTTTTGTCCACAGTTCCAGCCTTCATGCCTGATACTTCCCAAGGGTTTGCAGAGCTTACCTCTCTGAGACTGTTTTACCTCTCTGAGATTGTTCTGATGTCTTCTTACAGCATCTTTCACTTAGATTTGTAAGCAAACAGACACTACTTACAGTCTTGACTTCATTTTGAAGATCAGTAGCTTCCAATCAGCCAGAAAAATAATCTTGATAAATCTTCTTTTTTAATTTCTTGTCTTCTCATTCCAGTAAAGAACTGGAAAAAAAAAGGTGAAATATCTGAATTTTCTACAAAATTTTCTTGCTTCCCACTGACACTCTAAATGGTGCTGAGACTCACCTTCCTACCAGCTAAGTGGCTTTTGATTTTTCTATTTAAGTGTTTCGCTTTGTGTCATTTTGTGTTACAAGCTGATAATAATAATAATCGGAAGGCATCTGTATTAAGCATCTCCACACCTGTCTTTTTGGGAAGTTCATATTTTGATAT
Organism: Notiomystis cincta; assembly: GCA_013398075.1. Classification (NCBI taxonomy): domain Eukaryota; kingdom Metazoa; phylum Chordata; class Aves; order Passeriformes; family Notiomystidae; genus Notiomystis; species Notiomystis cincta. Next base: position 300,038 of record VZRX01005615.1, on the reverse strand, counting down.
GGATCCAAACTTTGCATCAGAGGCACACAGCTAGGAGATGTGAGCAGGTTTTGGAAAATAAAGCAATGCCATGACAATGAGCATCAAATTAGACTGTCCTGGAAATTGCAGCAGCGATGACTTCAGCTTGTTTAAAGGTGTGAGGTTCTCAAGCACAGAGAAAAGCCAAGGCTGGAGGAAGTCATCCAGCCTTGCTAGAGCTGAGATCATTGGGAAAGCTGGCTTTCCAAATGCTGTTAGTCCCCTGCCCACCTACACATCTGACACAGAGGTGAGGTGATGGCCAAGCCCCCCAGCACGGTAAGAGCAGAGGCTAGAGAGGAATGGAGAGGGGACTGCAAAGGCTGTGAACAGCAGATGATGTGAGCTGGGTGGGAGCCCCATCCCACCCCAGCAGACACTCCAGGCACCATTCTGCAAAACTGGAACCACATTACAGGATACACCCTGCAAAGAGCTGCACTGTCCAGTCCTTCAAGCAAAAAGCCCATTTCCCCACATGTTTCAGGCTCAGTTCATCTATATGTGGGAGGAAGTGCTTGCCATCAGGACTGTGTAATACCAGTATGGGAGCACTGGGCTCGTGCAGGGGAAGGGCTCCAGGACTCCTCCTTGCAAGGCCAGTGCTGTCTGGATGGGATATGTCTTTAGGTGATTACGGCTCAGAACCGTTTGTATTTTAATAAGGAAAGGACTACACAAATTGGCACAGTGGGAGTTTTGCCTGAAGTCGGAGAGACTGAAGGTCCTCAGAGCACAGGGTGTGCTCTGCCCCACAGCCAAAGCTCAGGGGAGCTAAGCTGCTCAGCCCAGTTAACAGGTACAGTTGGGAAGGATCTTAGGCGCCTTTTTTTGGCAAACAAATATGTCCCCCCACCCCCTTCCACTCAGGCAACACAGCGCATGGCTGTTTTTATTATGGTTCTGTCACTTCACACGGTCCAGCTTTACTTCAATAATAAAAATATAGAAATATAATTAGCATCTTTGTTTCAAGGCACTGAGTTTTTAAATTACCATGTGTGACAACTGTTATGGCAGTGAAATCGTTAAAATCATGTAAATACTTAAACCATGTAGGCCTGGGAGATTATAGTTTCATTAGAGAAAAGGCTATAAAGTTAGACCTAGGTAATTACCTTTCCCATTAATGCTCGAAAATTCTTTGCTCCACTGAGAAGTGATTGTGGTGCATCATGCCTTCTGTGCTTTTACATTCAAACTGCAGGAGCTTTTATTTCATCAGCACAAACTGCAAGGAAACAGCGGCAGCCTTCCAGGTGTACTTTGCAAATTGGGGTTTAAATGTGGAACACATCAAATTAAAATTCAATATTAATTATTTTGTCTTGCTAGGAGCCTGAGTAGTTTAAAGCAGCAAGGGTAATTGTCTAACTCATTGTATGTGTCTACAGCGAACTTAATCATTATGTCAGCTTCCTAATAAAAGGTTATTATAGAAACAAAGATCCCAATTTTACATATGGTAGGCAAGGGAGAATTCGAAGAGCTAGTCTCCAAGGTAGACTTGAGGTTCTTGACAAATGATGCCCATGCTGTGATCAGATACTTAACAAGAAATCTCGTTATTAACTAGGCCTGTACAGATAATTAGCACTTGAGCTTCAAATTTTAAATCTGACTTGAGATGTATAATTTATCAAAAGCTCTAGCTCACTGTCAAAGTCCTATAATAAGGCAGTGTTATTGATGAATTGAGATTAAGAGCAGATTGAAGAGAAAATTAGGCCACTGGTTAGTCTGAAAGGTCTGATTTCAATATTTGCAGTACTAATTTGGTATTATTTTGGTAAATGGATGTGGTCCCCAAGTGCCACACAGTATAAAAGAATAAACTGTAAGTCATTATTCTAACAAAAAAAGTATTGTTTACTGTATGCTGAATTTTGCAGCACTAGCAGTCTGCTTAATAAGCTTCTTTACAGGATAAGTGTACCTGTTTTTATTGCATTAATTTATTATAACACATAGAGAATGCTGGGCTTTTTTTTGGGGTTAGAAAATGTAGCTTGTTTACATTAAAGATTATATTATATTAGACTAATGATGATCCTGTATGCCAATCCCTAGTTTAGCTGTTTCATTTATATCTTTGAATTGTCTTTGAAGCATTCTTCACACCAGAATGCAGATAAGTAGCATTTCATATATTCAAGATACATAAAAAGAGCAATCTTTTTTTAATGATTGCCAGTAGCAATTCATTGCAAGTGGTTCCAAGGAAAAAAATGAAAGAGTGACTGTATGCAATCTATCTACAGTAAACTGCAGCTGCAGAGGTGTTAGATACACATTCATGACCCTTAGCATACTAAATCTTTTTGATACACATAATAAAATGACATTTAGGGCAATATCTGATATCCAGAATTATGTTGGGTAAAATGTAAGGTTGGGACAAGTTCTGTTTGTTTTTCTCAGGGTTTAATTTCTAGCTGAAGCACATGGATCATATCAAAAAGGTGCTGTTTGACTGTATATCCTATCAAATATTTATCAAATGCAACTGTGTATCATTGCATATATCTTATGTATCACCTCGCTATCCTCCAACGAAATAATAATGTCAGTGGCCGCCTGTTTCCAGGAAACTTTGCGCTGACAATCCCCTGTAACCCGTTATTGGCAGCAGCTCCTTTCCTCTCAGTTTCCAGCTGTCCAGCGGGGTATGCCAAGTCACAGCAGGACCTGAGGAGTGTTTGTATTCAACTGTGGCACTGAGCTTTATGGAGATTTGCCTTGTATATTGTGCACTTGCAGACAAGCGGGATTTCCAGGACCCAGCGGGGGCTCCCCAGTGTTTATGCTGAGGTGGTTTGCTGGTTGGCAAATTGCTTTGGGCCAGAAACGTGTGACAGAAGAAAATGTATTGCATTAGCTTTTCTATCAATAACATCTTAACACTGACTTATAACACAATTGCTTTCATGCTGATCCAGCCTCCTAATTTTAATTTTAGGACTGATTGAATTTTGCAATCAGGCATCTTTGGCTATACTGGAAAGAAAAGCCTTTTCTTCCTTCCTTAGAAATAATATGCTATTAAAACATAAGCAACAAAAATATAAACAACTTCCACCACTCTAATAAGTCTTTGTCTAATATATATTTACACAAGTTTTGAAAATGTCTAATCTTTGGTATGAACATTATAATAATTTTAAGAAGACTTAAAATAATTTATTCTTTTAGCTGTTACTCAGCTGTACGTACTGGAGTATCATTTTGCAGAACTGCTTGAGATTTAATAGATTTGTAAGGGATCCAAAGAAGGAGGGTACTGAATACTCAGCAGACAGAAATGCTAATATATACTTTTGTGGGGGTTTTCATTCAGTCATTTACATTTGTTACTCACGCATTATGGGCTGATCCTGATCTTGTTTATGTTGATGATACTTCTGAAATTTGAGATCAAGAGACTCTCCTAATTGAAGTAAGACTTATATTGGTGTGGGAAGTAAATCTGAAGAGCTTTAAGGATAATTTAAGATTAAAGTGATCAATAAGCTCCAGTTTTATGTTATTCAGAAAAATAATTTAGGAAGTGTATGAGAACTTTAAATGACATTTTCAAGCATACTCAAAGGTAAAAATATAGTATATGCCAAACAGAAACATGGGGCATGTTGTGAGGCTCTGTCAATTTAGAACACCTTGGAACTCCTCAGATAAGGCTGCTTTCTAACAAGTATAGCTACCCAATTGCCTGACTTTGAAGTCCTTTCACATGAAACATTCACACAGCTTGTAAGGCGAGCTGCACACAGAAGTGGTGGTAGAATATACGTTCCTATACTTGATTATAGTCATACAGCAAATCTAATAGCAATATAACATTTTTCATGAATTGAGGTAGGAAGAAACAGCTACCAAGTGATCACTGAGTAAAAGAACAGCAATGTTTATAATATGATACATGGCATCATACACTGCCTCATTAAAAACAAAGGGGTTTTGTACCCAGGTGGTTCGTACTGTCGTTCCTGTATCCCGTTTTTTAAGGGATTTGGTAGTGTGGATGCAAATGCCATCGGTGTACAAAGAGCAGCACATAAGAGAACTGGGCTTGAGGATTCCTGTCGGCATAATTACAGACAGTGACTACTTAGTGCAGTGTGGCACACGAAAACTGGGTTTTGCCAAGACAAATTCCTTCAGCTAGCCCAGGCACACTCAGTTGTCATCTCAGTTATACAGTACTATTGTCATCTCAGTTACAAAACTGCAGGGGCTTGGAGATGGTTAGAAGAAAGGCAGAATTAAATCTTTCCTGCGTTCCCCCAGCAGTCGTGGCACACGCTGCCGGCGTTAGCAGCTCAGGCCCAGCGGGCGCAGAGCGGAGCCCGTGTGAGGGCATCCCATGTGAGGGCAGCCCGTGTGAAGGGAGCCCGTGTGAGGGTAGCCCGAGTGAGGGCAGCCCTTGTGAAGGAAGCCCTTGTGAAGAGAGCCCGAGCGAGGGCAGCCCTTGTGAAGGAAGCCCTTGTGAAGAGAGCCCGAGCGAGGGCAGCCCTTGTGAAGGGAGCCCTTGTGAAGAGAGCCCGAGTGAGGGCAGCCCGGCCGGCCCCGGCGGGGATCGCGCCCGCCGCCCCGGCCCGCCCTGGCGCACGGCCGCCGACA
>VZRX01005615.1:120628-295278 GCA_013398075.1 Notiomystis cincta | reverse complement strand
GGAAGACAACTGTCCGAGAAACTCAGGGCATTTTCCAACTGGAATACAGCTCTATAGCCTGTGACAATGCACAGTGGTTGATGAGTTAGTTCTAGAGGCTTCTGAATTTTAATGATGTTGGAGATGATATTGTGTGTCCTTCAGCTTGTTAGAGTGACACTAGCACTCCATAAATCATAATACCTGTGTATTGTAAAATCAATACAAAAGTGCTATCTCAGCGCTAAACCTTAATAAGTTTTTCAGTGCTCTAGCAGCCTAAACTTTGCTGTAATGCCATTGGACCTGCGTGTTGGGATCAGAGCATGCTTAATTTGTTTTGTAATAGAGACTTTTCTTTAATGAAGGACCGATTAGTAAAGCTTTGGTTGCCACTCTAGTGATCAGTTGGCAGAACAGCCTCTGCAATTAAACTCGTGTATCTCTGTCCTGAAGCAAAAAAGCAGGCTTAAACAGTCAATAAATGTTAATCCAGTCAGAACCTGTCTGTGCCTTTGAAGGCTGCCCATGAGGGGTTTTTCAAATCACATTTTTTTCATCATTTTAAATATGGAGGTCCCTATAGAGCTGGTACGTAGCGTACAAGGCCTCCCACTGCTCTGTAATAAGATCTGGCATACTAACAGCTTTCTGTACAGATCTGTCATCTTTAGGTTTGTTTGTCCCTCCCCATTCCAGCATAACTATCTCTGTAGTTACTGGCTATGAAAAAAAGCATTTTGCCTTTCTTACCCAGGAGAGTAAAAAGGCTGCTTTGAAAATCTTTATATAAAACATATCACTGTGGATGCATATGATTTTTATAATTTACAAGAATCTCTCTCAAACTTTTTTCCGTTATTATCTGTTTCTTTGTGGGAGGGTACCCAGGGGAGGAAGTTAACATTTATGCATAAACTGCAAGCATACATGGGAAGTATGGAAGTGCCAAACCATCCTTAAAACAAGCACAAAGAAAAGTTGAACCTTATCTGGATTGTTGTTGCTCTTTAGGATATGCTTCTCATGAAACACTGCCAGATACTCATCTAACTGCCTTCCAGTCCTGTCTGCTTGCTTTCTTTTCCTGTGAACAGGGTAACAAAAGCAAGCTGATAACTAAAAGCAGAGGGAGAGTTAGCAGAAAGTTGTCAGATAGAGTTGGGAGGGCAACTCTTTTAGATTAAAAGAAAGAAGCAATTCCCAGTCTTTCTGTTTGGGGAAACAGTCTTTGCTATCAACTTCATTTTCTTCCATTTCCCAGCCTATTTTTTATCTCCCCATTCAGCTGCATGCATGATGTACACAGAACATTAACATACATGGGAGAGTGTGTTAAATTTAGCCTAACTATAATTGGCATTCCCCTTATATTGTTTTGTGGGATTTAGCTTTTGTTCTTCGTTGTCAGACTGAGAGCTTCACACAAAAAGATGAAGAGATTTGTATGAATCACTGGATTGGAAAGAAGAATTTCCTGCTGGAGAGAGAGAGAGGGGGAAAAGAAGGGTATCAGTCTCTTTTTACAAAGGACCAAATTCATCGCTGGCCCAACATTCTGATTTCCCTGGAAGTCACTGTTCCCTGCCAGCATGACCCAGGAGTGTTTGGAGAACGCAGACTGAGAAGGGAAACTTGTAATGGCCCTCTGGACAATGCAGCCAGTACAGTGCAATCATGCAGGGTTTCAGCAAAGGCAGTAAGTGCCAATGCTGTGATGGGATGTTCTCTGCTCTTTCCTGTTGGCTGCCAGAATGGTACAAACCACCAAGCTGGCTTTAGTTTAAGGAAGGAAACCAAGGAAATAATAGCTAAGTGTAGTACTATAGGGATTATTATTAAGTCATATTACTTACAAATATATACATATAACCTCTATATGATTATTTTAAATGATTTTTAAATTTTAGACTTTGATGAAGAATATTACGAAATTTTTTAAAATATAAATATATACATTTGAAAAACTACCAGTCCCTTTTCCTGTTTTTTCAACTCCTGCCATGGTGCAAGACCAATCACAAGCAGTGACAAAAGTCATAATGTAACCATCCAGTATATATTGGCTTGGTCAGGTCCAGCCTGAGGTGCGCGTTTTGTGATAATTGAAAGTCAAAAAGCAATGGGAATATATTTTGTACTATCATTTGCTGTATTTCCCTGGTCTCATCTCTAGTTTTGATCCTTTAATCCAGACTAGATTATGGCACAGATACTTGCCCTGACTTACCTCTTACACCACCTCTGATTTCAGCCCTCTGTATGTATTTCTTTCAGCAGCCAGAATTATGCAAGATCTAGCTTGAGTTTCGTCTTCCTTCCCCCTCCTGTGTTCTCAGCAGTCACTGGCAGCAGACTTTGGATTCCTGTTCAGTCAGGTTGTATGCAACGCTGCAGAAATCATAGAGGAGATTTCTTGCAGAAATACAGAAATCAAAGCTGCCAGGAAAAAGGAGCCAGACAGTGCCTTTCAGAAAAAAATAGAACAAGCAAAGGAATTACAAATAGGCAAAGGATATCTCTAAATATTGGGAATGGTTTATTCAGCACATGAAGCTGTAGAGGCCATACAGTCTTAGGCAATGACACCTCAATACCATGGATATTGATGGCCTGAAAGTCCTACTGATCCACAAAATTATGTTATTATGTTCCTCTACTATAATACATTCATTTTTGCCTGTAAAAATCTTTTTTTCTTTTCCTAGTGGGATATGTTAAATAAAGTTCTTACATGTTTATGACTGCATTTGGCTCATCATGTAGTTTAGTCAGCACATCCCCAAATTTAAGAAAACAAGACTTAAGCCAGCTGGCTGTTGAGTACTCCCAGAAGGGAATCAAAGGGAGCAAACACCCCTTAAGCAAAACTCTACATGAGATGTTTACTATCACAGAAGACCTACTACAGGATGGAGAAACACAGCATTTAAAGAGAGAGGATGCTCACAATGTCTTATAAGACAGGGAAAAGTGAACATGAGGATGGACAGAGACTGGCTTGGGTGTGACACTAAGCACTAGGTCTTTTCACTTTCCACTGGGTACTAGTGCTTGCTGAATGAAAACTCTATGGTCACAGCCTGATCGTTTTTGCAAAGGGAGAATAAATCAGAAAACTTAAACCAGTCCTCAAGGTGACAAATGGTGCCTGAATAAACACCTATGTGTCTCCTACATCTGCTTCAAGTGCTTTTGCACTTGCACACTCTTGGGTTGCCCACAGGTGTAGGTCAGGTCAGAGTCACACCAGCTGTTCTAATTGGGTGCCACCTCAGCAGCTGGAAGGAGTAAAGGAGTGAAAAAGAAATTTGGAGCAATTCTCCTGTGAGCCACAGTGATCTGGGCAGCCTCTCTACTTCTGAGACAACTCAAAGACTCCCAGAAATTTAGGAGCCTCTGTCTGTTGTTTCAGTGGACTCCCAGGGTCAACTGTGAGTGGCTGCAGGAGGTGAAACTTTAAGCAGACTACAGCCTTATAAAATTTCAGCAGACACATACTTGAAAGCCTAATGATCAGTTTAGCTTGGCTTAATTTGGTTTATATGTTCAAGGATATCCTGGCAGCTACTCTGGGAGAAAATTAAAGCTGGAACAAAATTTTGTTGACCTAATGGAGAACCTGAGCCTACCTCTGCATGAGAGGTGGCTCTCAGCTGACTCCTTGTAGCTGGGGAGATGGGCTGAGCCCAAATATTTCACTGTTCAGCAGCCATAAACTCTGTGACAAAGCTCTGTGCTTGAGAAGCTGGTGAGTTGGCTTAGTGCTGCTTACTCACTCACTTTCTCTCCCTTTCAAGTCTCATCCACCCATTGCAAAAATGAATCCATGATGAATAGACTTTTGAATTGGCTTATAATTGGTTATTCTACTCTATAATATTAATTTTCATCTTCAACTGTTCATTGATCGAGGAATACTGGATGTGGATTGTTAGTTTTCTTCGTGACACTTATATTGAAGAATGATTTGGAGAGCATGTTACTGCATATTGATGACATTCTCTATCTCTTATGTGTTTCTAGAGTCTTTCTCTTTGCTTCTTTGGAAGAAGCAAATTTAGCTTCCAAGGCTTACATATTTTACCTATTTTTGTTTAATAATCAACTATTATTAACTTTTAAAAATGCTGAAGGAAAGTAACAAAACATGCCACTGTACTAAAATTAAGAAAACTCCCCTGAAAGAAAGAATTAGTCAGCTTTGCTCCTCTTAGCAGTCTTTCTGATTTGCTTTCAAATGCTTCCACTTCCCTGTCCATGCTGCAGTGTCTCCAGGTTCATGGTAGTGTCCTGACTTCTTGGGCATTCTTGCAGACCACAGTGAAGCTGAAACAGAGGCATTTACAGTCAGGATTATTTATGCCAGTCAGCTCACTGCAAAATGTGTGAATATAACGGGTTATGTGAACACTTATGAACTAACAATGCACTGAGATCATCCATAATATGGAAATTCAGCAAACAGCAGTTTGCCACCCACAGCTGGAAGAGAGGACTCAGTTTGGTCTCTGGGAAAGGCTGACATTGTCACTGCTGCATGCAAAGTGGAGAAGGGCACTGATGGCTGCTCCACATGAGCATTTAGTGGCCTGGACACTCCTGTGACTCAGGGGACACAGATCCTCCCTTTGGCACAGCTGTTCCAAGGCCTTCAGGGACTATGCACCCTCATATGAGTTGCTTTCATGGGGAAATTTTCTGTCAAAGCTACTTGGTGGCTTTCCTGCAGTCAGTCACACCCTGTGAAATAAATTCATCGTGCAAATGGAATAACCTGCTTTCAAACTTCACTTGATGATTTAATTTCAAACAAAAAAGCATCACAACTGTACTTCACACATTAAACTTCCATACTTTTAACAACTTGCTGCAAGAGCCTGCCAAATAATGTAACTTTGTTCATTTAAAATTTTGTTTATTTTATCATTGTCTTCCAAGAAGTGGCAAAATTAATTTTAATTAAAATTTGTATTTAGGAAGCAATCAACAAACCACACACATAACCACATGCACAGCTTGATTTGCTGCTGGGGTGAACCATGGTATGCCAAGCTTCAGCCTGAAGCTAATTTTTTACAGCCAAGTTATAAAGCCCTGAAAAGGGGGTTTTATTGTGGAAATGCTGACAGAACCATAGTGGTGCTACTGGCTGCCTCTCTAATTAGTTTAAAGAATGGAAAGTTGTATTTTGCAGTATGTGGTAAGCCCTCTTTTCCTGATGTTGCTGGTTTATTCCAAAACTACAGGATTAATTTGATGTTATTACAAGTTTGAAAAGATGAGTTTTTTGCTGTCATGAGAGGTACTTTCAGGCAGCAAACTGGATTTGTACTTTCAATCATATAAATATTAAAGGGTGCAGTTTTGATTTGGTTTTGGTGACAGTAGCAGATCCCCGCTGTGTGCGCTCTACTTTGAAGAAGATGTGGAGTCCACATGGTGTTCCTTGCATGTTTTCCAGAGACTACTGTTAAATTCCTTCAATAAAAGTGACTTTTATTCCTGTTTAAGTGTTTTGTGGTAATGTTTACAGACAAACATCCTGCCAGCAGACTAAAGTAAATAAAAGAAGGGACACCAGTAACATAAAACACATCATTTTACTACTGTTCTCCCACCACCTGCACTCCATCTTCGCCAGAGCTCCCCATTTTTAATTATGCCTACCTGCTCTGGCTTCCACAGGTTTCAACTTCTGCAGTGTACAGGGAAGGTGGCAGAAGCCACTTACCCAGCCACTTTCATTGTCTGCTGCAGGGTTGCTGTAGTATCACTGGAGTCAAACATCTGTAATTTACCACCTCTTCAGCAATGAGTGGTTATGTTTTTAACTAAGACTCTGTGGCTGTGCATCCCGTTGCAGGGCTTACCAGCTCCTGCTAACAAGCCCACAGCTCGTAGGCCAGCTACCCATGACCAGTGACAAAAGAGCATTCCTTCCTCCCAAGGTAGGGCAAACAGAAGGGAAATGGATAGCTGCAATTAGAAGATTACACAGTCTCATGACATACCAAGCATGTCTTAAAAACCTGCATAATTACACAAAAATGAGTCGACCCACTGATTTATATGAGGCAACTGTGTGATTAAGTGCTGTGCTATACTTTCATTTTCCTAATTTGTTTGCTAGGGTTTTTTTTTCTCCTAATACAGTACCCACGGTGTCTGAAAAATGTTACTCACAGTTGCTATATAATTGCTGTTTCTGCTTTTGTTAGTGTGCTGGGGCTGGGCACAGACCTGTGCATCAGGGGAGGGATGTAGTGAGGGTCTAAAAACTCATGTATATTTGTTTTAAAAATATTGCTATTCCTTCAAGGGCCTACAAATCCTCATTAGTTATTATACTGTCAGGAGAAAGTGTTATATTTACACCTGAAAACAAGCTATTGCAATCCCTCTCTCCTTTTTGGATAAAACTGTGACTTCCTAACAATGTCTCCTGTTGTAGTCAACATTATGCTATTTGGCACTACAAGGATTAATTGAGAGACAATAAGAAATTAATCTGTTCTCTTTCTTCCAGTCCCTGCTTTCTACTCCCATCCATTTGCAAGGAGTGCCTACGTCTGGCACTTGACAGTACCTGCAAAGGCTTTGACACTGAATTTAGTATGTCTGCTGAGATTACACTGAAGGGAACAGCGGATTATTTTCTAAGTGCTAATCCTTAATGCAGAAATTTGTGCTTGTTCAGCAAAGCAAGGTCTCCATTTCCTTTCTTCTTTGTATTTTATTTGCTGCCACCTAGGTGGGAGGCAGCGTCTCAGGAAGGACCTGATGGGCTGGTGCATCACAATTTAACTCAACCAGATCTGACCCAAGAAGCAGTGCTCAGAATTAGATCACAGTCTCTGCATGCATTAAGATCTGCAGCCTACAGTAGCTCTGCTAGTCTGCTGAGCAACCAGACTGGCTCTGATTGAAATTACCATTTTGATGCTCTGACCTTCAAATCTCTTAATAAAGCAGAAAACGACTTGTCCGCTTGTCCTTCTGGCTCTGGGGAGGCAGAGTGGCACCAGCTGAGTGAGCCAATACAAGATTTAACTTAATGCATGCTCCCAAATACAGCACCAAGGCAAGAAGGAAAAAACCAATTGAAGAGGCTGATCCTCATTTGCAGCAGGGGCTGCTCCCACTGTCACACACAGAAGGTCGAGAGGGGTCCTGCCAGTGCTTTGCTAAATGGGCAGTAACAAACACCTCCTGCTTCAGCACCTGGGCACATTTTAAACCCCAGCACCAATCACACACTGCAGCATTCACTCCAAATACCTTGCACTTACATAACCATGTACAGGTGGCTGGCCACTCTGGAACTATGAGCTCCTCTTCCACAGCTCAGAGGAGAAGGAATGCAAATGGGGAGTTTCTTCAAAGGTGATGATTGTGGCAAAGAGGAATAACTTCTGTGCTAATCTGAAGATCATATATAAGGTGGACAGAATCAGTGATGACCACTCCTATGGCAGTTGTACCCCATGGAGCCTGGAGGAAAAGACAACCTCATCTCTGAAAAATAAATTCTTTCTTTAAGTGTTGTGTCACGATTTGATATTAAGTAGTAGCCAGTAGTAGCCAGTAGCTTAATATAGCAAGAGAGGATCCAGTGAAATAAACTGGATTATTTTATATGTGTTTGCATTGATTGCATTTCCAAAATAAATACAGGAAAATACCAAAACAACAGCTCTCAAGGACAGTAGCTTGCAAGATTCTTTTTCAGCCAAGAGATATAAAAATAATTATGTCATGCTCTATGCAAAAATCACTGAAACAAGCTACACCCATTTCCCTGCCAGACCTGCTCACAAAAATAAATAACCTTTCTGCATGAAAATACTCATTCTGAAATTCAAAGCAAAAGGAGTAAAACAATTTGCCAAGGTCTATTGTAAAAAAAAATAAAAATTGAGAAATAGTAAAAGCAAATTGAGAAGACTGGTAAAAATAAAGATGAAATGTATACATATGTGAGAAAATATTTCATGCTGCATTATCCATGAAGGTGATAACTGGATCTTATTTATTAAATATTGTCATTATTAAAACTAAAATATATTGATGTTTTTCATGAGAATCTACAAGTACTTTTATTGGTTTGTAGAATACTATTGAATTTTTCTCTGTAAATCTAATCTATGTATAGATTTTAAGGGTGTTCACTTACACATACTTACAAGCATGCATAATTAATTTTTAAATGTACCTTTTTTTTTTTTAGTAAAATCTAGATCTCATATATTGCAGCTGACCTAGTTTTTAATATAAAAATCTGTAAATTGAAACTCAGTGTATCTAAATAACTTTGGTCTGGAAATTTTATAGGAGTAGAACTTGATGTTATATTTCCAGTAATTCCTGACCTCAGCCTTGGGAAATACAGTATATATGCCTTTCCAATGCTAAGTAAATACTCTTTCAGATGAAAATCGTAAGAATAATAATTAGTATTTTTACTATAGTATGTTGACAAAGTGGATGAAAGGGGTGATTCAGTAAGCACTGAAGAATTGCTTGAAACCTGTAGCAGTGTTCCAAAGAGCTTGATGAGCTGTTAAGAGAAGATGTGGTTTGGTTTGAGTAATTTTCAAGACAGGTTCAGGTTGTTGTAACTGACTGCAGAAAAACCCACGATGAAGACCCAGTGAGTGCACACTCAGGCTTTCCGTGTTTGAGGAAAAGTTACACACCACCTTTTCCCTGGGAAAGCAGGAACTTCTGTACGGAAGGAAAATGACCAGAGAACACAAGTGCCTCTAAGGGGTGGAGTATTTTGTTTGTCCCAGATGCAAAGAGCATTTCAGGTAGGGCTCCTGAAGGTGACATCCAGCTGGAATTTGTGGTAGGTTCAGTCACACTGCACTGACAGCAGCCTCAGGGAAGGGGCTTTGTGCCAGCAGAGGCACTGTACCAGAAGGGACAGCAGAAGGAAACATCCGATTCCTGCACATCTTGTATCCATTATTCCTCCTGCTCCCTACGAGTACCATGAGCAGGGAAGCCAGCAGAGCTGTAAGGGCAGCCTGGGCATCTCCCCCACCCCTTTGCAGGGTCCCAGCCAATGGGCTCTCCATTCCCTGCTGCTCCTGCAGGGGAGCACTGCACTGTTTCTCCTCCTGCTGCTGGGGCCAAAACTGTGTCACAGCTGGGCTGTGAGGACCTCACCTTCCTCTCCTGGGTGGGACACTGAAACAGAGGGGAAAATTATATGTGTAGAGAGCATTAAACTCACCTGAGATGAGTAAGGCAGCAGTTTTCCTCCAGGAATGAGCCTGGGTGACCCTGCGGGGCGGTGGCCAGCATGGCTCCGGCTCAGCCATCAGCAGCTTGTGGCTCCCAGGCACCAAACCAGCAGTGTGCTGAGGCCAGCACAGGAATAAGCTGCTTTGTAAAATGCTCTGATGATTTGTTCTTGGAGTCACAGAGGTTTACATTGTTTCCACTGACACCAGTCATGTATAGCAAGAGACTTTTGTGGACCCAAAATTAGCAAAGCAGGGCTGTTATATGCTTTTTTTTCCCCTCCAGAAAAATCATTATATACCTGAGACTTCTCTCAGGAAGGGAGTGCACCATAAAAATTTTATGTGTGTATTAGAACTCTAAAAGCACTGTGATAACAAGCCCTGTGTTTTAAACAATATATAAATACTGAATCCCGTATCAGAAGTGGCATGGTGGAGGTTCAAAGGTTCACTCAAAAAATTAAGGACCACTAACTCTAAACCCAAATGAAATCCAGGGAGCGGGGAATACCAGAGTGATTATTAGCAAAGGTGTGTCATTCACAATGAGTTTGGGCAATCAGAGATGAAAAAGATTCCCCCCAACAAATGGGGTTTAGGAGCTGCACATGGCCCTGTGGGGGCCAGCAGAGCAGGGGAGTGGGCTGGACTCAATGGTGTTCTCATTGCTGAACAAAGCAGAGGAGATGCACACTTCCCATCCCTCTGCCAGCTTCCTGCTACCCTTATGTGGCCCTGCTTGTCCCTGTGCCCCACGCCCCCATGAGCCTGTGTCCAGCCTCAAAAGATTCTCCTTACTCACCCTGGGGCCCCATGCAGACAGAAGAGACCATGGCAGCTGCAGCTTCTTCCCCAGTTCTCTGTTCCATCAGCTTCACAGAACTCTGTATCACATCCCTTCACGATGGTGCAGCCAGTTCCCTGCAGGGCAAGAGGCAAGAACTGGTGCTGGCTGCTCCACAGACTTCTTCTCAGAATGAGGTCAAAATTTGACACAAGTGAGCCTCCAAAAGCACTCAGAACTTAGCTCATGTTCTGTAATTGGACTGCATATTGCCTAGTGTATTGGAACCTACAGCCTGAATCTCCCAGTTTACCTTTCCCCTATCATCTATCCCTCTGCAAAAGAATTGCTAAGTGGGTCTAGAAGATGCCATTCTAATCCAATAGGCCTTTATCTCCATTTTATATTCTTGCTCCACAAGCACAAGCCACAATTTTAGGGAGTCAGGTTTGTGTGGAATACACATTGAGTGCTACTCAACATTGTTTCTACTGAGCAATATGATAACTTTTCTAGTTCTTTGTTAATCAACAGGCAAAGAACAACACGCAAAATATGCTTCAATAAGCAGAAAATTCATTACCCCAAAAATGAGTAGGAAGAAGAAAATACTTAGTACTATGCTTTCCTTCTGTTCCTTTTGAAGAAATTTAATGACATGTTCCAAATGTCTAAAACATTTATGAAAAACATGTGAAGCTATAATCTGCATACTTTTCTTTTAGGGCTCTTTAACAGACCTTCAGAGAAGTCCCAGAGATGTTAGCCAACCCATTAAGGGTAATGAATCTTGGCATGAAAGAACAGCACAGCAGCAGCTACATGTGAAGCAGCCTATACCATAAATTATCTCAAATACAAACCAAATTCCCCTTGTTTATCATGTATATAAAGCACCAGCATTCAAGATTCCCTCCAGAAGTGCTGGATTGTGTGTAATATTACTCATAGCATAACAAGGTCTAGTTCTGTCATTGCAATTGCTTCTTTTCTCAGATGATAAACTGCAGACATGCAGCAATAGGAAGGCTATCCAGAGAAATAAAAATATCAACAGGTTTAACAAAAAGTCTGGGGCAACTGCAGAAGAGGTGAATAAATGTCACTGCAGATATCTTAGAATTATTTCATTAAGTCACCATTGCTGGCAGAAATTCTTTGCTGGTGCAGCATAGTGCAGCCCTGCAGACTTCAATACTGAGAATGGGTTGATTAAAAGTAACTCAAGACCAGAATATAGCAGAGAACATGCAAAGCCCACTGTTCTGCACGGATATACATATATATATCACAAGCAAAGCCCCTCAGGGTCGATATTTACCTGCCTGTGCTACCTCTGAGAAGGAATCCCCACTTGTGTGTCTGGGATATTGCTAAATCTATTAAAAATAACCCATTTTAGCACAGCCCTACCTGCTTCAGCTGTGCTGAAATCATCCCACCAAAGGCCTAAGGGATTATCAAAATCTCCAGGAACCAGAATACAATTCTGGGAGTCATAAAGAATTAAAAGCAGAGAGGTTGCTGAACAGGAGCTCTCGCCTTGGGTTCCACAGGCACATATTTTTAGGCAGGCAGGCAATGCTGGCATGATGCTCTGCCAGAAGTTTAGCTGTGGTTTGTAAATGTATTCATTTAGAAATACAATGGAAACCTCACCCTGTATGTTTTGCATTTGCACATCAAATAATGTTGTTTTGGTGAGTCTTACTGTATTTCAGCAGCCCAGATTTCCCTGCCTTTTAAACAGCATAACTGGCAAACTGTAGGTGAGGTGATTTCCCCTAAACACCTGAGGTACAAGGTTATGCAGGTGCAATCAAAACTGGATGTTCTTCCCAAGGAATGAGGTGAAACCAATGTTGTTTGAGAAATGTATGACCCTGGAACTATAACATTTCCTGTGCTGGGGTTATCAGAGATTTACACTAAGGACACACATTACACTTCCACTGACTGGAAAGTCAGCCAGAGGCTCTGGATGTGAAACTGGACACCAAGGTAGGTGGCTCTTCTGGAAGTCAGTCCTACAGTGCAAGGAAAATGGAAGCATTTTTCTATCAGATTGCTTGAGAGAGGACTGTAATTAATTGAAAGCCCTTGGAGGTTTGAAATGTTGGAAACAATTCCCAGAGAGGAAGGTATCAGTACCTAGTCACAAAAAAGCTGCTGACAGGTATGGGCTGTATATCAAAGATTTCTGCAGTGTCTATCTGCCATGAGTACCACATAGTGTGAGAATTTCTGTTTTTCCTAGAAGCAAATACAGTATACACTTTTTGTGTATATTTATATGTACAGAATACCCATCTCCTAGTATCTATCACCTGTTTACACACACACACATGACATCCTGTTATAACTTAATTACAGTCAAATTTGAGCATCTGCAACATCTTTTGTGTGACTATATATATATATATATTTTAAAGAGTTATTTTTTATAATTATTGCCACCCCTTAAAATTATCCCACAAAATAACAATGTATGAAGCAGATGCAGCCAATAAGAACATAAAAAAATTTTAGTATTTCCACAAGACTCATGCTACTTGGGAATTTGTTATCTGTTGTAGCTGAAAGATTCTGTTAGAATTTGTGTATAAGCCATGTTAGTTTTCTGTGGCAGGTTTTGTACATAACAGCAAGTTTCTTGTTAGTTCAGGGCAAAAAGTCATCTTTGGAGCAGTTGCCCCAGCAGGAGGATAAAAGATGATGGTTGGTAATTACATCAGGTTTGCACTGTTGAGCAGATGTTCTTGCAGATAGATTTTGGCTGGCATTTATAGAACATCTCTAGTGAATCTCAGGATAGTGTTGGAGGAATGCTGCCACAAGTAGATGGAGCTGCCTGCTTCTAACAAAAAGACTTTGAACAGAAGAAACAAATTAAAAGAAGAAAGAAGGGAAAAGTGTACAAGATAAACTACCTCACAAACTGGGTTTTGGGGTTTTTTTTAAAGAGTTAGGCTTAACCCTAAGTTACCTGACTGTGGCCCAGCCAGTTAGACCTTGTTTTAATGAGCTGTACACGGTACCAGCTCTCAATATCTGGGGGGCTCCCAATACTCTGCATAGGGCCAATGTTAGAGAAGTGGAGGCAGATTCAGGGCTGGGGAACATGGGAGCAGCAAAGAACTAGAAAGCTAAGAACACCCCTTGCCTGCCTAAAACTGACAGCAGTTTGAAGAAAACTGGACAGAAACCAAAAATTCAACAGAAAAGTTGTTAAAAAGAGAACTCAGCTCAGTTTCCATGTCTGACTTTATAGTGATAGAAGCAATAGAGAGGGGGAGAAGGATTCTACTCATATATTTGTACACAATTCCAAATGTTTAAAAATATTAACTACTTATAAACCAACATTGTTCACCGCTGGGGTGGAGAAGAATTATTTTCTTCACTTTATGTTTGCAAAGCGAGCTGCTTAAATCCCCACAGCAACTTGGCTGCAAAAGTACAATTGTAGCTCAAAATCTCCTACTCTCAACCTCAGTCTGTAGACAGGTTTCTGAACAGGTCCTTTTTTAGGTGTTAAGCTCAATGTAAAAGGCAGAATGGTGAAAATATGCCACAGTCTGGGAAATTCTCAGTATTTCTACCAAAACAAGCTTCTGAAGGCTGGACACATTTTTATATCAGCCAATTCAATGTAACTTTCTATAAATTTTTTGTGCATTGAATAATGGAAATATTATAACTGGAGCTAGACTCCTGATTTGAGTGCTGCAGACTGCCAGAATGTCTGTTAGAGGAAAGATTTATTGACACAAAGTGTTTTAAAAACAGGGCATTTACAATTAGATTAGAACCATTCCCCTTCGTTCTACCTATCTTCAGGAATGCTGACTTTCAAAATCCCCTCTTTACTGTGTTGGGTGAACAATGCTAAAAAAAGCTGCAAACCTGTCCTCACTGGCAGGTGCCAGCTTGCAGAATCAGATATGTGAGCTCCACTCGCTGTCTCCTGAACAGGGCAGCAGCCACTGCAAGGGTTCTCAGATGGAGTTTCCTGTGCAGTGCCAAGGGTGTTTGGAATTAGAAAAGAGACTGTGTGGTTGCCATATGCTTTGCTTTTAGCTCTAAGTTCCAAGAGGGAAAATTTAGTCCAACAGTCAAATTACAACAAATTGGAAAGATTTCTTAAGACATCTAGGGCTAATACATGCTCAGCTGCAGCTAAAAGTATTGTTTGTTATACTCACTCCAGGACTGAGTTTTGCTGCAGTTCTTCAAGGAGAAGAACTGTGTTACTGTCATGAGAAAGATCAGAAGAAGAAGATGCCTAGAGCAAGGTTGCTAGAAGAGAGAGTATCCAGAATGGAAAGGGACAAATTTAAAATATACTCAAAATATCTCTCTCAAACAATCCTATTTTATTCCTTTCTCCCAGTTTTGAATTGAACTAGACAACAGAATTGCAGTGGGGAGGGTATTGCCTCAGGGTCCACAGTGGGACCATGCTGATGCAGGGGACTCTGGTCAGTAGAGATTTCTAGAAGGAGAAAGCAAGCAGCCCATCTGAGTCCCAGATCTGTAGTGTCACTGCTCACAATGAGTATTTGTCTTCCAAACAGCTGGAAGATGAGAGAAAGCATTTTTCTCTCCAGTTTACACTTAAGTAATAAGCATATTTATTTTCAAATGTGTTTGACTCCTCCACCTAAGGAATAATTTGGTTATTCTCAACAGTATGGTTTGCCTTTGCAGATGTAAAGCACAAAAAGGAATGCACTCACTAATTCCACTGTGGTTTTCTCATGGTGTCTCCTGCCCACTGGCAAAGTGAGCTCATTCTGCCTTGCTTCCTTTCAATCCTTTCAAGTGCACCAAAGTGCAACTGGTTCAGTTTTCCTGGGAATCTACAGTCTGAAACAGAAGAAGTGCAATTCAGGGGTAACTTCAGGTGTCATACAGAAAGGGACCCCAAGGAAAGCGAGAGGATAAAGAACCAAAAACTGGAGGATCGAGGAAAGGTTGAAAATGCCTTGCTTCAAAAAGATAAAATGAGATCACTGCAGTTACTATGCTACCCACACGGTGTGTTCTTGACCTCTTTTGAAGAAATGGTACTCGATTCACCATACCATCACCTATATTTGTAATAAATCAAGACAAATGTCACTTATTAGAATATTGAGGTTTACTGTTGAGGTGATTAACTGAGAATCATTTGTATGATTAAATGCTGGAAAATAATTTGATTTCACCATGAACCTATGGCATAGTTCTCATTACACAGAAGTGCTGCATATTAGTTGAAGCAAATTAACATTCAAAGAGTTTCTGGAGTGGCTGCTAATCACAGGCTGTTAATTACTGTCATTACATTCGACTGCTGAAGAGACTAGCCGAGGAATCAGTCTCATGATCTTGGTATTTGAAAGTGATCCTCACCAATAAAAACACGTCAGACACACAGAAATTGCAAATTGCTGAATTTGCTGACGCAGTGGAAAATTCCGCTGACTATAAGTACCCATCTGGTGATAGATGCATTCTTGACACAGTTTCAGTGTTTGGACTTAGGAAATAATGAGTATCAATGTCCTAGCTGGGGAATATGCAAAGATGAAGGAGCCCTTTGTATCGTTAATTAAGGAAAGTAGTAGCAGAGCTCGTTCACAGATAAGTGACTGTACATAATAATCATGTATTTATGTGAGGAACTGTTATGCTATATTACTATAGTAGCAATTAGGTTTTCACAAAGCAGTTTTATTAAAAGGCATGCTTATGTAATAAATAAACAATTAATTTCCATGGCAGATTAATTACACATGGCTTAAAGTGGTCACCATGCTAAGTGAAACCTAGAGAGGCAGATTCTTACAAATGCAAAGGTACAAAAACATGCTTAGAAGTGAACATATTTTTCACCTGAAAATCAAAAACTTACATGCACGAATTTCAGGATGGATGCCTCTGTAAAAAGCAGACCCATATGTGATTTTTGCATGAAAGAAAGACTCGAGCTTCTGTACTCAAGGGACATGGGAGGCCAGCCCATAAACAGTCCTAAGCAAAGGGAGAAGAGCAATCTCCCAAAAATGTCAGATGCCCCACTTAGAACCTGTAACCTGATGATGTGAGAGATCTTTCCTGTGAGGTCTTGTAACATCTTTTCTTAGCTTGGTCTTGAATTTACAATAAAAAGAACAAGGAGAGGAGAGCTCTATTTTCATCCATATGGCAGGGAGCCATTAACATGCTTTCTGTGATACAGAATAGGCCTATAGAATTTGGAATTAATATATTGTTTCTCTTATTTCTCACATAACTATAAATTATTTTCAAAACACTGCAATGACATAGCAAATCCAGATGCTCTAGTACATTAATATTTCATAAAAATACGGTTTAACACTTTTTTTGAGTTCATGAATTATCTGTAAACAGACAACCGCCTTCTTGAATGCATTCATTATTGGAAGTTATTGTACTATAACGCAAGGAAATCATTCCTGATTAGCTGCTTGTTTACAAAATAATTTGCTGCAGATACTCTGTATTCCTGTTGATGGCATGCTGCAAAAGCCAACAACCTTTTTTGGACAGAAAAAGGGTTACTGTGCTTTTGAGATGATGGGCACCTACAGACAACATATTGAGAGTTTTTCATGCTATAAATCTTTAGGAACTCAAAAAGCTCAATTACATTCCAAAGAAAAGCAATCTCTTTTTGGGTGTTACCAGTAACCTTCATGGGAGGGGGTGCACTGGGAATAACAGCTCAGAAAACTGTGCCAAAGTAGCATATAAATTTAGTAAGTTCTCCTTCAAAGTAATTGAATGCTCTCTATTGTCCATGCCATACTGATGGACAAATACAGGTTAGGATACAAATCCTGCCTTTGAACATGCACATGAGGCTCCCGTTGTGTTTCAGTTTAATAAACACCATTTATTTCCTGTAATTGATTTGAAATTTCTTCAAAGAGATTCTTTGAAGTGATTCATACTTTCCTGGCTACAAGGGAAACCCTCTTCTTTATCCACAAATAGTGCTGCAGGACTTAAGGGCAGCTAAGTTTAAAAGTTGAGATACCTAGACATTTTGAGGTGGTGGTTGTGTTTTGGGTTCTGCTTTTGTTTGGGTCCCCTGCTCCACCATCCCACAGATTTGGAGCAATGCAGAAACAGTAATTTTCAAAAGATCTCAGTGGAGATGGATCAAGTGACATCAGCATGATTTGACACTGCACCTGAAGAACTTTATTATCTGGAAATTTAAGGAATTTTGGGCATCTACATCTTTTTTTCATAGCTCTAACTTCCTCTGGAACATGGAAAACTAGAGCTTGGTACATGCAAGTACAACCTAAGTAAAGCCCAGGTAACTGTGAGTCATGTGTCTAGTTTGGCTTGTAGAAATGACTCTATCACCAAAATAAACTCATTAAAGTAAAAAAAATAAAGTACAGAACAAAATATAGATATAGACACTTTTTAAAATGTTTTATACACCGAGGATTGTCTGTGACTACTTAGTTCCTCCTAAGGAAGTCTGAATTACTGGCCTTGGCAGGCTACCCAAGGATGACAATGTCAGTAGATCCAAACTTAAGTTCTGAATTGTCAAATTCTTTGTGCTTACACCACAGCCACAGCAGTACTTTGAACAAATAATCAGAGAAAATGCTCTGCAAAGTAATGTTCTTCTCCCCTTAGGCTCATTGGAGCAGTGCTTTTGAGGTCTGCTAAGTTACTATTAGGGATGTTAAAAAAATACTGATTGCTTCTTTGGACAAAAAAGGAATGTTTCTAAACAACATTTTTTTCAGTTCTTGGGCAGCTCTATCTGCCAGGATTTGTACACCACCACTGTGTTTCAAAGTGGAATGCAAAGATGTAGGTAGGCAAAGATGAGGTGTGAAGTCATTACATAGAAAACCCTGTGTCTTGAGCATTTCAAGGGAAAATAAAGGCAGCTTAAGCAGCCTCTGTCATCTTCTTTTTCCCACAAAAAGCCTCATCCTGAAAGGTACTGGAAAGAGAGAACTTTCCATCTGCTGAGTCTCCTCCCAGCTTACAACACAAGTGGCTGTGAGAAGTCTCCAAATCTGGTGTGGAGTTTTCCTGTCCTTACCCTTTCCTGCAGGATTCTCTGCAGTGACAAGGGTTTGGACCACACAAATTTGGTAGGATTTTGTGGCTGCTGCTGCCAATATTGTGTGCTACTAAGAAGATACTACAAAGTTCAGTTATAAAATCAGATACATGGGAGAGGCTTAAAGCACTCCAGGAATCCTGTCCCCTGCACTACATTTAGCTACAAGGATGGCTAAGCAGCTTCTGGCAAACACTGAGAATCCAGGGACTAGGTAAAGACCTGAAAGGGGCAGCAAAGACAAGCAAGCTGTTTTATCAGCAAGGTACATTCCCATCCTGAGGGGCCACAATTCTATCAGCTGATGTAGGCTTTTAAAAATTGCAAAATATTGTAAATAACTGCTCTTGATCATTCCTGAGAGATGACTCTCTCTCTTTTTAAAGAAATATTCT
Source organism: Notiomystis cincta (assembly GCA_013398075.1). Lineage (NCBI taxonomy): Eukaryota > Metazoa > Chordata > Aves > Passeriformes > Notiomystidae > Notiomystis > Notiomystis cincta. The sequence goes on along the minus strand of VZRX01005615.1, from coordinate 276,756 downwards.
CCTGAGAAAAACTTCTGCACTGCCAATTCTACTGTTTTTCTGTGCCTGGTGCTGTAAATCTTTCCCCAAAATATTTAAATTTTCTCTGTACAAGTGAAATACAAGATACTTTTCTTCTAGTCTAAGCAGACATTGTATATTCTGTACTTTTTATTTCTTCATCATTGAGAGTAACTGTAATTGGTTTATAAGAGAGGTACTCAAAAAATCAAATTAATTTTTCCTTCTTCTTAGTGTTTCCTTTATTGTATGTTGCCATTACTGGCAGAAATAAGACCAAGCTCCATTATTTAGTATTTTCTGTGGAGTTTTAGTAAGTAATCTGAAATATTTGCTAAGATTTTCTGGTGCCACAGAAGATGATGTTCCAAACCCAAAGCCGTCCCAGCTCTATTTCTCAGTAGGAGGTGCCTGTGGCAGTCCCCATCCCTTTGAGATGAGGATTACCCTTGGTCCCACTCAGTGATGTGATGGCTCCCTCTCCTGAACCTCTGACTCCTGTTTGAAGCCAGGCCCTCCAGGTGCAGACACAAACCAGCCCATCCCTTCACAGTGCCCCAAGCAGAGAATGGTCTGTCTGTCACCACAGGGGTGGCACTGCAGCGGATCAAACTGAGACGGTCTCATCAAAATTCCCAGTAGTGCCTCAGCTTACTCAAACAGAATCCTAATCATTTCACACCACTAAACTACCCATCTTCTTGTCTGGTTTGGATCTTTGCTGCAGGCTGCCTGTGTTGTGCAAGGCTTTGTCCCTCCTAAAGACCTAGCAGGGACAATGATGCCTCTTTCCGGGTGGGAGAAGTATGATTTATGAGCCCAGTATGTGCCTGGTCACCATGACACATGACATTCAGAAGAAACCACCCTTCCTGTCCTTTTGACCCATCCTTTATTTGCATGGAAATTTTGTCCAGTTAACTTACCTCACTTATTAAATCAGCAAAGTACTGAATAGTGTTTAAATCACAGCAACTTTACAGCTAAAAATCAGACTGTGTCTTATTCAAATGCCCAGAAGATTAACTGTAAATTAAAAGTAAGTTTCAAGATGAAAGATACCTGCATGTGTTAAATGATTTCTTGATCATATTAGAGTCTCCACTGGAGTAATCACTTCACAGAGTTCAAGTAATTAAACCCTATTTCTTTCATTGCAACCAGAAGTTATATGTCCTTTTGGTTAAATGTGATTTTTGTGGGTTGTGTTTATCCAGATTGTTCTCAGTGATAATTTTTTCCTGCATAATTGATTGAATATCTGTTTGTCAGTTCATCTTGTAAAAATATGTTTATTGTTTTAAGTGTGGATGGCTGTGAAGAAAGGAAGCCAGGAAGAGGGTAACAAGGTGACAGTTAAAGGTGTGCAGAAGGGACCTGCCTCAGGTAATCCTTGCATTGCAAAACCCTGCCTGGGAAACACAGAGGAGTTGCCCAGAAAAAGGTTTCATCAAGGACCCAAAGGAGAGCAGTTCAAGGGCTGCAACAGCCACAAACACAGACAAAATGCTTCGCTTAGCTCAGGGCACTTTCTGAACATCCAAATCAATGACAATTAAAGCAGATTATGAAAAAGCAATAGCGGATAGTTGGGTCTTTGTGTGATTAAAGTGAGCTCAAAGTGCAGGGCCACATCCTTCCCATATGCTGAAGGGTTGGAGATTACTGTAACTCTGAGGAGGGAAAGTCTCTCGTTTCCTGGGGACCTTTGAACCCGCTCCTGATGGGAGATCACGCAATGACTGGGGGCCCGTTCTGTTACCGAGACTCTGCTGCTGCAGGCTCAGCAACTCACCTGCCCGTGCTCAGACAAGACATGCTGCTGTAGCAACTCTTGTAAATTTGTTTTAGGATACTTCTCGTCAGTTTTAATGTATCTTTGATTAGCCTGTTTCTAAAAATGATCTTACAAGAATCCAAAGGCCACAAACATTGCCTGAAAGTATAAACGGGGTTAGGATAGTTATCCTTCTGTATCTGTACTTCCTCTCCCACAGCTCTGGTTCTTTAGAAAGAGAGTAAAAAGGTGTGCAGAGTAATTTCTCCTCAGCTATATTAACCTAACTTCCATTAACCAGCTGTTTATGGACTTGCTGTATTGAATTTTTTCTCAGGATCGCTTCATTTAATTATTACCAAATAGCTAAAATATGTATGAATTTATCTAATCACTTTAAAAACTCATTAATAATTTTGGTGTTCAGGATATTCTGTGGCAAGGAGTTCCTCAGGACCATTGCTATTTGTAATTGACTGGGCTCTGCCAATCCAAAGAGTCTGACCCATTGACTTGAAGCAATTTTTCTTGAAAGCCAACCACAAGAATAAAGAGCATAACAGTCCTAGAGAATCTATCATGTGAGAGCAGTGTGTTTAACAGAGGTAGTTTCCTTTAAGAGGTAAAAATAACCAGACAGTTTACACAGTTTCCAGTGGAAGAATTATATGTACACTTTAGGAAGTAAGAGAAGTGAGTTTCCACATTTATGAATGAACACAACTGTGCAAAGCCAGGTAGAAAAGCAAATAAACTTAAAGGTTCCCTGCTGCAACACAGCAAAATTAGTGAAGTGCTTTCAGCACAGAAATAAGAAATGTGCTCAAGGCTTTTGGCTGCAAGGAGAATTCTGGTTCTGGAGATCAGCGCAAACTGCAAAAGCTCGAGGAATATTACAGGGGAAAATGAATTGCAATTAACTAGAGATTATTTTAAAGCAAAAGAAGGTCTGAACAGTTCCATAAAGGTACTGAAAGAAAGCTGGAGGGTGACAGGGCATGTGACCCGAAGAGATTGCTACTACAAGATGCTAAAAATGATTTCACAATAAATCAAATCTTCAGCTGGATACGTGGAGTCAACAGTGCCTTTCTATACCCAAACTTGGGAAACTGAAATAGCAGAAGGAACAAATTAAATAGATACATTGAGGATGGTGTTATTGCTGTCTATTCCCATCAATAACTACTCTCTCTTATCAATGATCAAATTGTTTAGCAATGCAAATGGGACTTTAAGGAGCCGACACAACTGGAGACGTTGTGATCCCTAACAACTGCTTCACTTTCCACTGGCATGCAGACTTGTGAACCTGAGAATGATCCATGACACAAAGGAAGTTTGATCTGAGGTGTGTGTGTTTGAACAACCACTGAGGCAAAAACTTGTGTATAGCCATGCCAAAACAGCATGGGCAAAGCATTACTGATTAGGAACTGGAGTTATGTAGGCTGTAGGTCAGTACAGAGCCACCAGCAAGCTGGTGTCAGAACTCAAGAATCAAGGGTGACTACCTGAGCTCAAGTACCCTGCTTTATTGAAGTGTACCTGATTGCCCTGAGCCAGTGCTCTCTACCAGCAAGGACTGCTGGAAACTGGCAATCTACCACAGTGCTATCACAACAAAATATATGCCTGGGTATGGAGATGAGAGGCAGACCTTTGTTGCTATGAATGGAACCCTAATGTTCCTAAACTACCCAAATTTCAGAGCTACGTGGCAATGACACTGAACTGCAGTGGTAGCTGGGAATAGTGGTAGAGGAAAAGGCCAAAGCAGGGAGCAAAGACAAATCTAAGTTTAGAGGATGCAGCAACAGTTTCTCAACACCTCTCTCAACTCTTCAAGATGCAATTCTACATCTTCATAATCAGAAGCAACACCAGTGCATTGCATTTTCTCTGTGGTGGGCTCACTCTTTCTCCCCAAATACTTCAGTGCCCCTCATTCTGTCATTGGAAAGCTACCAACCTGTCAGTCACAGCCCCTGATGTCTCACCAGTAATTCTTCCTCTTGCTTTCCAAAAGCAATTGCTGCATTCACAGCACTCACAGCAAATCAGCCTCTGTATCCTGCCAGATCACCAACTGCCTCCAGCACCTCCCAGCCCAACTCCTTCCATGCTGCCCTTCCACTCACTGGCAACAGCTTTCAGGAGCCTTCTCTGCCAGTGCTGCCTTGCTCTTAGACACAGGCTCCTGGATGGAGTTGAACAAAGCTCTTCACTCCTGCCCTGAAATCTTAATAACACTCTTTCCCATCAGTGCCATATAAAGATAACAAGGGAAAAACACAACCAATTTCAACTCCAGTGTGAAGTGTGACATTTCAAAGAAGCCTGTGGCAGATATTTGTATGACAGATACCTCACCAATTGTTCAGAAATCTCCTTTACTCTCTGGTGTAATTACAGCATTTTTATAGAATTATTAGGAGCAATTCCATATAGTTTTTCTGCCTGCAGAGTGCAGCAAAACCCACACTGTCTCAATGTGAGTTGGGCCACTCCTTGCTCACCTCCATAGTCTGTGGTGACCTCAAACAGGAAAGGGAAACTGGCTCCCCTCATCCCCTGCCAGTTGTTTTCCCTTCATCTTAACTCATCCTTGAGAGCCAGGGTGCCAGGACAGAGCCACCATCCTCACACACCTGCAAAGCAGTGAGAAGAACTTAATCCAACACAGGGGTGTCAGTGGGCTTTGCAAGGAAGGGCTTGGTAATTAGAGGGAGAATCCAAATCACAGGGACTGGAGAATACTTGCCCACAGCCCTGTGGCACAGCAAAGTCCAAACCCCACAGCTCCAGAGTTTGCCCCATGACTTACCCAGGACATCAAAGCACCACACTGCCTTTGTTTTCTTCCATCTCTCCAACACAAGAACATGACTCAGGTGGCAGCAACAGCAAACTACAGGAGAGTTTTCCAGCTCCTTGTGCACATTCCAGCTTCTTCCCAATGCACATTTGGAGTAATGGTTCCACTATGGGTATGCAATATTTAGAAAATATACAACTAGCAATTTCAGGCCAATATCAATAGTACAAATACCCTTAATTGCAAGAGGGCATGTTGCATTTATCAGAATTATTTCAGCCTTTGGGTTTTTTGTATGACTTTTCCCCTTGCTCTCTTATTGCCTCAGTAATTCTAATGAATATGTGAGTGCAGGTGTAGGGGATGCCATTGCAGTGGTACTACAGTAGGTAATGTTAAAAATGTGTGCCCTTTCAAAATCACAGAGATGTGTGTGGTACCTCTCCTGCCTTGAGAGACAGGCCTGCAGCACTGAGCAGCTAAATGCTTTCTTGTGGCAGCAGTATTTTTCCGTGGCTGCGTGCTGCTGAAGTGTTTATCTTTGCTCGAGTTGCCTGGATATTGCAAAGCTACTTGAAATGATTCATGGGTCTGACAGATGTCTGGTACAGCTGGATGTGTCCTTGATTATCCCAAAAGTCTGGACAATGCTGTCATTCACCATTGCCCAAATTATCTCTGTATTGACTGCAGAAGCCTCTGTGACAGTACTGTAATGGCTAATTACCCAGGATACCTTTGATACTTACTTTATAGTGCTTTAGAGGAGTTAGAAAAAAAAGGAGTGAGACAGAGGAAGAGAAAAGGAAAGAACTGGAGCAAAAACATACCAGTGAAAGTTATATTCCTATACATTCTAAAACAGTATATGCTTTACTCTACATGAGACTATACTGCATAGGCTATTTACATTCAGCCTGTCCTTTGAAAATGGTCAGATTTCCAGCAAAATAGATAAGGAGGAAATGCAAAGAATCCTGACAATGATAAGTCGTGGACAATAGAAGGAGCTATTAGCCAGGAGAGAATTGTATGTACAACATTCTTGAAAAGAAGATGATGAGCAGCCATTTGCCTGCTTTATATGTTGCTGGAAAAATAACATTCTGCTTAGTAGATAACAAAGACTGTCATAGGTAGCAGTGCTAAACATGTATATTGCTGTCTTGTAAAGCTGCCTATAAGGAGGTGTGAAAGCAAAGATCTCCTTTGCCCAGGCAAAGCAGTTTCTGCAAAGTGCATTAAGAAAAGGGGTGAAAGAAGATAGAGTACAAAAATCTCATTTTAGTGAAGATGAGGTCTTAATGACAACTCATGTAAAAAATAATGGCAAATCTCTGCTTTTTAGGGCTGTCTCTCTCCTCATGGTTCAGCATAGGTCCTGACTGGAAAAGCACGTGTAACCCTTTTCCTCCTGAGCTTCAAACAACTCAGAAATTGCCCAAGATTCACCATGGTGAGGTTGTTCCCAAAAAGTAGTGAAGACATTCCCATTGGCTTTGGTGGGGGAACAATTTCCTTACCAGAACCAAACCTTCCAGTACAGATTTCTGTACCATCTATATTGAACTGGAAGATGCCACCCCAGTGGCTTCTGTGGTGATGAAAAGATGATTCTGTCCAGAAAACAAATTAGAATTAGGTGACCCAATTGCATCTGCCTAATACTGCCTTAGTGACATCAATATAGAGAATATAAAGAGAAAGATCACACCTCTGATCGTGTGTTTATTCATCTTGCTTAGTATTTATCTTTGTTACCTCAGAGTAAATAATGCATTTGTTAGAAGGTGATGAATTATTGACAAAAACATTTGGATATCCCTTCAGAGAAAAATGATAACTTTCTTTATAACTCAGACATTAACAGTCAAACTCCAGTTAAATATTTAGAGAAAGGTGCCATTTCTCTGTTTTTCAGGCCCTCCAAAGAGTTTATGTTTTTTGCAGGTATATATGTTATACAAAGTTATTTGCTAAAATATAACTGTTGAAAAACAACAAATAGAATGTTTGCTGTTTAAAATGCAAGGGTAATCTATTTATTTTATTTGGGTAGATGACAGCATGCTATTATTCATATTTCTTACTATGACAGCATTATTTTTATAATTAGGGTTCTGCTACTGTTACTTAAATTTCAAAAATTTTTCTTTCTATGGCTGAAAATTTCCTTACCTTTCATTAACAGCAGAAGTGTCTATTTGTCAATCTGTAAAAATTAAGAAATGAGATTTCAACATTTGTAGTGGAGGAGCTAACCACAGACCACCACAAGCAAATACTGTCAATCTCTTTGCACGTTTATGGCACTGCAAATGGCAAGACTACATATTAAATATTGAGCAGAACTGAAATGTTTTCTGTAGTGCCATTGCCCAAGCTTCTGGAGGCTCAGACTCAAGTGCATGCAGACAAATTAAATTTCTTCTTCTTGCAGTGTGAGCTAAATCCTGACTTCTGTCAAATCTTCCAAAACTTTGTTACAAGGCAGGACAAATATTTGGTAGCACAGGCCCACTGAGAACATGCAGCAAGGTGTCAGCTAAGGACCTGCCCTGACTACATATATTTGAAACTGGTAATAAGTATTAGAAAAGTTTGGCTAGAATAAAACAATCTAATCTAAATAATCACTTGTGCTGATTTCAGTTTTAATTTTGCAGCATCTCAATACCCCCAAGACGTACACGGGAGCTGAATGTATAAATGAAAACAGAGAAATGACAAAAGAATTCAAGTACTTTTGTCTGCTAGAAATGCAGACTCTTTCTTCTCATGCAGTCCTTCTGAGCTGAGCAGTCAGGAACAGAATCATTTCTGATTTTTACCTTTTCAGCTGCCTAAACAGGATTATGTGATGCTGGGAATACAGAAAACCCTAAGGCTGTTTAACACCAGTTATATTTGGTGACAGGTTTTGCAGTGCATTAGATTTCAGCTCTAGACTTCCCAATAGCTTTTGATCAAATTGCATGGTACAATTACTGATTACTTAATTTGGGGCCATGCATACAAACTGTCTGAGATGGGTGTATGTCTTGCAAACTCAACATGTAGGACTGAGACATTGACTGATGGTGCCCTGATGGGGAAATGTAGAGGCTGTGCTTTTACTGGAAATTTCCAAAAAGATTTAATATACAAAACCAACAAACAAACAAATCCCCAACAAAAACAAAGCATTCTCGTATTTTGCATTTTCATACAATGCACTAAGAGCACTACTGGTCTGGCTGGGGCTGGCTGGGTCAGCAGGAAAAGCCCATTCTCAGCCCTTAAAGCAACCCTTGATGGTGGAGCCAAGAGATGGCCATAGCAGGTACTGCTCCTTGTGTTTCAGTACCTCTTCCTTTTATTCTAAATTACTGAATATTTTAAAGGTGTATTTTATAACAATATTCCATGCCTGTGGTACTGGGGACAAAGTACTTGATAGACTCACCAGCCAGGTACCCAAGGAGTGCATGTTTCCTGCTCTGATTTTGGAATCTTTGTACCATGATTTTCAAGGGACCACATATTTTTACTTGTTGTGCCTGAAACACTTCAGATGAGTTTTGGAGAGAAGGTCCATAGCACTTTCTAAGAAAGGCTGTATGTGGGACTCCCAAAGTAATCTCTTGGTCTTTGTTCTTCCTAGCCACTTTTGAAAACCTAGAATTCAAGAAAAGGAGCACTGTGACACAGATTTTAGATGCCACAACAGACTGTTCACTGTGAAACAATGCAACAGTAATGATATCCATCCAGCAGCCTTTCCATAGTCTCAGTCTTGAACAGGATCATTCTCTAAAAAAAAACCACTCTCCCAGCTAGCTACCAAAGCTGTATTTCTCCTCCCTCACCTCTTGTCCAATTGCAGGTAACAAAGTTAATTGTTTTACCACAGTCACTCGAGGCTGAGAATTGCAGTCACATTGCCCTTACTCCTAAAAGGAATTTCTACGAGTCTTCCTGACTGGGTTTGAGCCACTCCATACATTTATGCTCAGATCCAGAAGGGACCTGAATTGGGACTATCCAATTATGATTATGAAACGAGAACTGGGATGCATAACAGCTTGTATGTGGAACAAAAATACTTCACCTCTCCAGTGACTTTTGTTTTGGGAACACAGGAAATAGGGACAATGTTTTCTAAAGGGGAGGGGGCCCGAGCTCTGCAGAGAAAGTGCTGTGCCCTGGTCACGTCCCATGGCAGTGGCTGCAGGGGGACTGTGTGACATTTCTTTTATGCTTCCTATGGAAAAGAGGCAGAATGTGAACTGCAGAGCTTCAATTCGCTTTATAGTAATGCAACAATTCAGAAATGTTAATTTTAATTAAAACTTCCTTTAGTATGCAGGAAATACGCTATACACCTAGGACTTAAGAGTTTTACTGCAATTTTGGTTTAATACCTTAAATTAAATACTTGGCAAGAGATGAAAAAATGGGCATTTTGCACAATAGGCAATCTTTCCTAGGATTTAAAGGTTGACAAATGCAATTTTTGCTATTTGTCATTTTTAAAGACTTTACCAAAATATATAAAAGAACAAACATTGTATTAGTTATTTTCACCAGAGTTTTTGAAACATCTAAGAGGGCTGGGGGCAAAAAAGAATCTGTTTAGAAAACTGTCATAGATCCTCATATATATCAGTATTATAACCACTACTAAGATCACTGCAACTTTCTTAACAGCTTACAATTGGAATGATTAAAAGTTGCAAATATATTATAAACTTCACCACATGATATTTTCCAATAATACAAACAGCCTTTGCAGCTAGGGTAACTTGAAATTCAAAGGAGAGTTTTGATTACATCTAATCTGGTAAAGAAATGAAATCATAAGCAGGCTTATTTCAACCAACAAGGAAAGAAAGCAAAATAATACATCAAATCCCTGACTAAGCAGTCACAATAGACCTTTAAATAACCCAACTTTCTACCATATTTTATTATCCTTTCCTAGTTTTATGGCATTATCTGCTATAGAAATGCAGGGAGATTTGTAAAACACTATAGCATTTAAGTCATTACATTTTATAGCTAATTTCTAATGTGGATTTGATTTTTTACGAGCACAAAAAGAATCTAATTTGCATTAGTGACAGTAACTAGAGAAATTTAACACCTGGCACTGGTTGTACCAGAAATTGAATATTAGTTACTTGGGTGCTAAAAAGCACATTCATACCTTCAAGGGGGATTTTTCATTTATTTATGCTGTACTCTCATGTTTATCATTACAAAAGTGTTCTTACATCATGATGGAGGAAAACTCTCAGGAATGTAAAAATACCATGCACTCGATAAAGGGAGTTTGCAGCAACAGCAGCAAAATGAATCATTTATACACTAAAGAATGTACAAACCCAGAAATAAATCTCCATTGAGATATAAAATTAGAGCAGCAGCAATGTACAGACAATTCATTTCCATGAATGCTTTTTATTTATTTTTCCACAGATACTGCTGCTTTCTGGAGCAATGTATTAGACCCAAATTAAACCTCCATTTAAGGAGGAGAAAAAAAAAACCAACAAACTATAGCTGACATGAAAAAGAACCACATTTCCACATGAACAATCCACGTATTTATAAAGGGTGGAAAATTAGGAGCTGCAAAATAGGCAAAGCCGCTGTAAAATGATATGGGAAGTGACATTTTACATAGCTGGCTACAATTAACACATTGATGGCATTTTGCTGGGCTCCTTGCAGTGATAATGCTGTTGTCAAATGTGTTTAGTGCACCAAATCTCCTGGAGCCTTCAGCTAGGCAGCAAGCTTTTGACAGATTGAAGGTTCGGAGATAGGCTATCATGACAGATGGAAACTGGCACCGATGTTCAGCTTGCGCCGATCACAGGGGACCTGCCCCCCTTATTCTTCAGGGCTCAGCTCTGCAACCTTCCCCCTTCTGATGAAAGCAGGGGATGGCATTGTTAAATAGTGCATCTGTGTGAGTTAGACTACTCTGATGAAAGCATAAGGCAGACGCTCTGTGAAGCAAAAGACAGCCTCTGCTCTAACTGCATTTTAGATAGACTTGGGGAGGACTCCAGGGAGCTGGGATAAAACTTTGGTAAATTTCAGACAAAAAGTAAAAGCCCACGCTAACCATTAAATGGTGCTTCTTATAGATCTGTATTCATGGGCTGGAGGAATCCATATATATGAGCAACCAGGAGCTATTGTGTGAGACTCTGTAGTAGCCTCTTCATTACTGTTTGGATCATTTATTGAAATTGGTCTCTAAGAGCCCCATCCAGACAGCAGATCCAAAAAAGAACAGAGATCCACATAAAGGGAGGCTGTGAGAACAAGTCTGCTTTGCTGTGAGCATCCAGCTTGTTCAGAGGCTAATTAAATTATTAGGAGAGGCTGTTCTTGCAACTGGTCTTGATTCTTGGACGCAATGTTAAAACCAGGGTGGGAGCTTGTGTTATTGAGCTTTACACAGCTGGGCATAAACAGGCAGATAATACAGTTAATTAACCTTTCACCCCCCAACACCTTTTGAAGAAAGGCATTTGTTATTTTTTTAATCAGCCTCAGGATATTTTCAAGGCACTTGTCCTGGCTATATTTGCTTCTTTCTATCCCTGACAAATTCCTGTTTGATTTCTTTAAACTGGGCTGTAGAGCTTTCTTTTTGCTGTCTTAATCTTCAATTCCACTCTCGCTGATATAGTATTTGGAGCAGCACACTGCAGCCCATTTGAGGTATGATAATCAGCTGATTAGCTAGTGAAGTCGTTTTCCCTGAGGCTCTTTTGTGTGCAAAATCCTCACACTCAATTGACATGTGGACATCATAAAGCTGATGAAATGCAATTGTAATGAACAAGAGGGAGAGGCATCTGCAGCAGTCTAAATGAAAGACCCTTCCCTCTCGACATGCTAATTCAGAAAATCTGCTCTTAGCTTGTACTCCCTCTGGATCCCAATGGATGCGAGTCTCCATGAATGCATATTCAAAACAGCATATTAGCCTCAGTAGCAAGTGAAATTTGAGCCTGGATGGACCAATTCTAGTTTCAAGACAGATTATGCTGCATCAAACGTAGTAATGATTTGACAGTTCATTTGTGACGAGAGTCCTACAGTCAAGGTTTAATGCACAGACAGGCGCAGGTGTGCAGCCAGAACCAACAAAATCCAGAGGCTGCCAGTTAGGAGGCCTCATGAATGTGGAAAGGTGGAACATATTTAAGAAATTTACACCATCTTCTTTAAAGCATCTTATAGCAGTGGGTCTTCAGGCAGACCTTCCTTGTAAGTCCATTGAGCCAGGTTCGGAGGGACTGGGAAGGACAGCCCAATATAGGCCAGCTGCTAAACATTAGTCCCAGGATGGGCCAAGCTGGAAAACCACATCAGAGGATGGGCTGCTTTCTCACTAATACTCTAGATAAATAACTGTGTGTGCCTTGTGGTAATTTAGGCAAGCTCTGTCCCTAGAGAAGGCGTGGGGATGCAAACTGCTGGGACTGCATGGGCTGAGCTGTGCCAGGCTCTGCCTGTGTGCATGCTGGATGCAGTTTTTCAGATCTTCCTCAGTATCTTCCAGTGTCCATTTTGGGCTCCTCTGCCTCAAAATGCTCTAACTTTTTANTATAGACACATACATAAAAGATTTTTTCCATTCTTTGTGGTTTCTAAAACAGGGAGAGAAATTCTAACCTGTATATTCCTGTTACACAAGTGTGTGTATATCTTATATGTGCTTGTGTATTTTTAACCCACTTGAGAGATCAGAAATTCTTGAAAAAATAGAAAATAAACTTTTATGAGTTAAAAATAATTTTGATATAATATAAAATTCATACAAATACAGCCTTTGCTACACAGATGTTTAAATACTAATTTAGCTGGTATGTTCCGATGGCCAGGAAACTCCATCTAAGCTCAGGAAACGTCACTGCTTGACAGGACCTTCAAATCAGCCCAGTGAAATTTGTGCCAGCAGGCAGAAAATCAAGCCTCAAGGAGTCTGCCCTCACCTCTTTTCCTCTGTGGTAGCCAGGCATTCAATATGCAGTTAAAAGGTGTGGGTGTGTGCACCACATTTCCCTTTAGTAAATTCGGTCTAAATCCAAAGCATATTAGGCATGGCTGACTACTGGTATGAGAAGTGACCTAGAAGAGAGTTGAAAAGCACACAGTCCCCAGCAATACTCCTCTTGCTGATGTTCAGTCCATATAATTGTGGTTATACTGTGCTCACTTCAGGTTAAAATATGACATCTTCTATTTGCAGGGACATTTCCTAGAAAGATTTCCTTCACAGTGCCACGTCTTAAGGTTTTCCACACAACTGTTTCACCAGGACACAATTTAAAGGAACCATAAAACCTCCTTAAATTGCAAGTGTTTTTCAGTGTGTAGTGTGACTCTTTCAGCAGCACAGAAGAATCTCACCATACACTCTAAATAAATATCAGTGGCAATGGCTGCTGTTTAAATAGAAGCCTAAGGACACACCTTTACTCTGACAACACTGAATGGATGGAATACTGGTAACCTTTACATTCTTTCTTTCCTATTCCAAGATGGTTTTTGGTGAATGTGAGGAACAAGTTTTAACATTTTCACAGTTTTACTTGCTCTTTTTTTTTTTAACCTTGAGAAGAGGAAAAATAGGCTGGGAGGTACAGCAAGGAAGGTATCTTGAAATGGCACAGCTCCTGCCATGGATCTGCTGAGGGCAGCCCTTGATCTTGCCAGGAGCTGTGGAAAGGAGGGTGATTTCTCTCAGCTGGCCTCCAGTTGCCTTGGCTGCCTTGATTAGGACCAGCTGGCTGATACCAAGGCACCAGCACACTCATCTCTAAGTACTGCCCTCCTGTGAGCCAAATGATGGAGGAGCTGCTTTCATTGCATCATAAGGTGGCAAAGCTACAAGAAAGTGGATTTGGGAGAAATCCCCCTGGCCATGAAGTCTGGACTTGGGAACATTCTAGCCCCATGCTGCAGGAATTGATCCATATTGATTGGTCCCCAGAGTGATGGGTCTGAGCCAGTTTCCTCACTTGGGAGAAGGGCTGTGCCAGGGATTTAACCATGTTGTTTTAAAACCTAATTAGCCAAAGAGCCCACCAAAACATGTACAGATGCCATTCTGTGATGGCACACATGCCCTGCATGGAAGAGCAACATTATCAGGGGATGTGGCTACAGGCCTTTTCTGCTCACAAGGTGCTTATGTAAGATATAAATGAAGTAACAGATTAATTTGTGTAGCTTTAGTTTATTACTGAGCCTCCCCAAAACAGGGATATTAGAAAGTCTTTACATACTGAAGAATCAGGGACCAATAGTTATTGCAGAGACTAACAGGATAAACATCATAGATGTTGCTCAGACACACAAGCATTTTAAGTATACACATAATACCAGCATTTTTAAACATTTCCCCTCACTCACCAACTCAATAGGTACATTTTGGTAATAGTCATGGCTTGAATATTATGCAGTCACTATCCATAATGTATTTTGAGGGCTGGGGGAGGTAAGGAAGCAAAAAACCTGCAGAATCACATTAAGTTTCTCATTTAGTTCTACTTACATATTCATGAATTCATAAGCACCAGTGGTTTGAGATCTTGCAACTCCTTATCTCCTGGTTTCTGCCATGTGTGCTTAGTGAGGCTTGGAAAGTGGACTTCTATTTTCTTCTCTTCCTCAATAGTCTAGAAGAGATATATGGAATCATTAATCATGGAAATCAGTATCATTCTAAACATCAGCCTTTGATAAGATGATAAATGACATCCCTACTCTACGTCACAAGCTCGGTTCATATTTTGTACCCTCTTCAAATCTGCTCAAGTAGAGTGTAAACCAGTGTCACATCTAATACATTACAGCAGGAATACCTAGTCTTTGTTGCCTGTTGCTTCAGAAGCATCAGATTAAAAAGATGTTTAACAGAGGGGGTTTTTCCTTTTTTTTTTCCCCTCCATTGAATGTTTCAAAGTAGTTTGGCAATCTTTAAAAGGTTAATGAGTACTGTCTGCTACAGACTGCCAAACTGATTTAATTCAGAAAACGAGAAAACATTCTTAAAATGTAATCAGCTGTCACTTAGGAAATGACATACAACAAGATAAAGGTGTTTTACATTTCATTCCTAAGCAGAACTTCTGAGAGGTTGAGAGAAAACATCAGGAGTTTCCTGCACAAAATGCATCTCTCCAAAATTGTTTCTACCTGGAAAAGCAAACAGCAGTCATTCAATGCCCTGGTTTCTTTCCCTCTATGTTGCCACAGCCTTGATCCTCCTTTTCAAGTGCAGCACCTTGCAGATGTCTCATTGAATGGCAGCTTCTGTGCATCCCAGTCCTCCTTTGGAATCTCAGGATGACCTGAGCACAGGTAGCACAGTGCAGTTTCAGGACCTCCTTCTTGCCGCTCCTTGGGTCTGCCTCCTTGGGGCTGGAGGGTCTCCTTGTCCTTCCCAGAAGAGCAGAGACAAATGAGATTGGGAGTGTGGGTGGGGGCAGAGAGAGAAGGCAGCACTTTGTGCAGACCACACTCCCAGGAGCAATCCAACAGCTTTTCAGCACGGACCCGCGCACAACTGAGCTTCAGAGGCCTCACCCTTCTCCTTATCAACATCTGCTGCAGGCCAGTTTGGCAGGCCCACATTCTACAGTTTGGGCAAATCTTCAGAAGAGTTGTACAAATTACATCATTTTTCCTGAGTTGAAATGCTAAGTGATTTTAAATGACTGAAGGAATTAAGAAAACAATTTCAAATAGTATGATCTCAGAAAAAATGCAATGTCTTCGAGATCTTCAGACACTACAATTTCCTGTGATCCTGAAGTTCTTGGGACAGAAGTGAGCTCTAAGCTGACTGCCAGATCCTACCCCTTTACCCAGCACCATCCTGCCACACTCTTTGCACAACATCTCTGCACCAATAAAGCCTCCAGTAGTGATACTGACACAGAAGGCTTTTCACCTACAAGTTAAATTTAAAAAACATCCATCTTGACTGACTTGCCAAAAGTTGCTGGACATCCAGAGCGTGGTCAAATTTTGCTGCTTTCCCAGCTCTATTTTTATGCAGTCTCTTCCCAGCTCCACAAAACTCCCAGGAACGACCTCCAGAACTTCCCTGAAGTAATATGCAAGCAAACCCTTTCTAGGTGCAAGCTAATTGCTGATACTGTTTGAATATGATAAAATGTGCTTACAGAACTGCCTTTCTGATCACTTTACTCCTACTCTGCACTCCATAGCAGAGGAATATCCATAACCAAGATCAGCATTTATTACAAAAATTTAATCCTTAACACCACAATTTTAAATTTTTTTCTTCCCAGTTGTATTAAGTGAGCCTCACTTTCTGCCAGCAGAAGGATTCCTCCTTGCTTCATCTCCACATTCACAGAAGTACAAAGTGTTCCTGCTTGCTGGCTGGCATAAAGCACCTTCCATACATTCTGAATGTATCAAGAATGCTGTAAAGTTTAAATTGGGCTATCTGTAATTAGCTATGTTTTTAAGAGTTTGTAGGCAATTTCAGAGCAGGACTCTACCATATTAACAGTTTCACAAGGAGGAAGCAGAATTTAAACAGAGGAAACAAACACAAACACATTCTTTATGTGATGGCAATGAAATTCATTTTAAAAAAAGTGGGATTGCAGTAAACTGATTTTTTTTGCATGGCAGCTTCCTATAGACAATATTTAATTAACTACTCAATTAATTAAATTGACAAAAACACAGGTAAATTATAATTCTTGGTAAACAATGTCACCTAAAAAGCCATTAACTCAATTTTTATTACATTTGGAATTGGTGTAAGTCTAATGGGTTTTAGTTTACCTGCATAATGACAGTTTCCTCAATGGTCTTTTATTTAATCTCACACAGGGAGGAGCAACACTAGACTCCTGGAATTTGGAGATAGACACTGAAAAGAAGTTCTTTGCCATGAACTGAGAGGTTTTCCTTCAGCCAGCTCAATATAAGGAATTACTACAAACAAGTGTTTTTATTCTGGGTCTTTACAGAGAAGTTCTGGTTACATTTCCAATGGTTTCAACAGACACATGGAAGAAGAAAGCATTATTAGGTTTCACAGTCCACTTTGAGAAAATTTGACAGAATAGCATAAAGTAAAATTTGACAGAAAAGCAGCAATTCTAATGGTTACTGGTGTGTTTCTCATACCCTTTAAATAATATAGAGGACGAAAGAACAGCAAAAGAATAAATTTCCCAGCCCAGTTATGTTCAAGTATCTTTTGGGTTTTTTTTCTCAGCACTTCAGAACCAAAGACAAGAAGGGTAGTAGCAGGAGGAATAAGGCCAAAAAAATAAACAACTGATAAAGTGCTGTTTGTCTCTTAGCTCATGTGAGCTTTCCTCAAGGACCACCCTATACCTCAGTAAAGCACAAGAGTCACATCCTGAGTGCCCCTGAGCCCTACCAGGGTGCTGGACAGGCTGCAAAGCTTTGGAAGGTCTGGGAGAAAGACCCCACAGTTCCCTCTCTGCCTGGGAAGCCCAAAGCACAGCCTGAGCCTGGCACATGTTTCCTGCCTTCCCTCCCTTCTGGAAGTTGTAAGCTTAGGGGCAGTCTGCAAACTCTTTGGGTCTGGTTTAAAGGCATGGTTCTGCAGCAGTATAAAGGAGTGTTATTAATAATAATGATAGCTAGGAGCTTAGGCTTCAATAATATGCTGGCTGCAAATAAGAACTTTCTAATTAATCAGCCAATGCTTTGTTCAGGATCAGCAATGACATCTCCACATCACCTCACCCTCTCCTGCTGCAGTGGGTGCACAGGACAGTGGCTGTGGTGAAATACAGCAAAGCCCACAGGTACCACACATTCTCAGGTCTGGCAATCAATAGAAAGGACCCTGTCTCCTTTATTTTCTATTACCTCTTTAATGTCTTTATTGATACAGTAGTTAAAGTTTCCCATTAGTTTGTACCTACTCCTATATCCTTTCTCTTTTGCAGTTTTGAGTACCATACAAATAATAAGAAACAAAGTGTATTACTTTCTTAAACAGGCAGGAAGGTTTAAAGATTACTTTAATAGTGTAGTGTGGTTTGATATAAATCTGTTAATTGTCTGTGGGCAGTACTTCAGATCATGTGGAAACTTCACACTTATATAAGGATTATTTATATAAGGATTCTCACAGTTCTGAATGGACTTTCAGTTCACACTTATTTAAAATCACTTATTTCAATGCAGACCAAGAATCAGAAAATTAACCATACAGTGAGAAAAATGGCCTGGAAATACAGGGCTGCACCAGCTCTCAGGACACCCCATTTCCCCACCCCAAACTGCAGTTTCAGGCTTACATGCTCTCTCAATCTGCAGCTGAGCCAAGGAGCCATGTGTGACACAGCTGCCCATCCCTGATGTAGCCACACAGCACCTTTCAACCCATCCTCCACAGACCTGCAATCGGTGCTGACCCAAAATTTAGAGCTCATTTGGAGGTTCATCAAACCGGATGTGGCTGAAAGAGGAAAATTAAAAACTGCTGGATGTGTAGTGTTTTGAAAATAAATTACTTGCTTCCTCAGTCATATCTAGGAGTTATCTACAGCTACTAAGGCAAACCAAAACCACCCCAAGTGGTCCTGTGTGCCTGCTGACAGTACATCAAGTGACACTGCCTCAAATCTATGGCTAAACTTCACTCCTACCTATGACATTACATAAATATGAAGGTCCATCCTAGGTGTTCACTGACACACCCTTCTTCATTCAGTGTTTCTCCCTTTTGCTCAGCCTGGACAAACCTCTTCCATCTTGCCAAGACTTTAGAAGATTTTAGGGAGTTGTGTGGGTTTTCCCATCGATCAGAGGTGGAGAGGTGAAGGTTCTGCCTTGCTAGGAGAGAGCCATGCACATGAGTGCACCTGGCCACAGGTGCTCCAGTAAACCCCACATATGACAGCAGTGAACTCTCAACTCCAGTACTTAGATGAACACACTTAATTGGGCAAAAACGTGAATCTGCTTTCTCTTTCCCAATACAAATTATGAAATCAAGGAGGAACACTTCCCCTTAATTCACCCCAACCCTATTTAACCTGCTTATAAACCCCAAGTTTATTTTGGTCTTCAAAGATAATTGAAGAACAGAGAGTTCTGCCTAAAGTCTCAGTAAATTTATCACTGGCACAGAAGTTACTGATTGTGTAGTTGTCTGACTCTCTCTCCAATCTGACAGATCAAAGGATGGTCTCTGCTGTCTTGACTGTTCACCTTAAGTGAACCTCAAAATCAACCACCTCTGAACCACACCTCTAATAAAGCAGTTGTGTACTCTGCTGATGCTATTGTTACTTTTGAATGGCTCCACAAAGACAAAAATAATGGAAAAAGCTTTCTTTAGGTTTGTTTTCTTTCAAAATGAATGGCTAAAACAATGTCTTTTTATTTGCTAGCCTCAAATATCTTTTCACGGTTCAGAATCATTGCATACTCTTCAGTGATTGCTTTCACTAAGAGCAATATTTTCACAAAGCACTTTAATATGTTTTCCCTGTTTCTCAGGATTACCCAGCATAAATTTCCTGATGGTGAAAAGGCTGAGTCCATTCCTGGGTGAAGCACCCTAACACAGGTGAGAACTCTGGGGAGTTATTGTAGAAAAATTCCCCAAACCATCAACCTAGAGCACAGCAGCAAGCAGAGGCAAACATCAAGTCTGGCATTAGCAAGGGGATAAACACATTAAATAGGAGGTGATGTATTTTCTCCAGAAGAAGATCTTCAATAGCTGTAACTCATTTGGAGCTCAGCAAGACCCATTTGCAGAACTGTGCTGCTGGAAGCACAGTGCTGCCTTGCAAAGGGTGCACCACAGACCCACAAAGATCATATCAGGTCTCTAGAACCTCGGTTGTAACAAAAGCCATGAGGGGTTGAGTTATTTACCTAGAAAATAACAGCCACAGATGTGATCTAAAAGACATTTTAACAATTATGGGAAGGCTTAGATTCTTAGGGATGCTTTGGTCACAGTGGCGAGACACTCACAAAAAGAGAAGTGTAATCAAAAATATGGGATTAAAGAAGAATTCAGCAAATGGAAATATTTCATGCATAGATAATAAAAAAATAGAGGTAGTGTTCATTCCCACTGAAGTCAATGAATAATTGTCATTGATTAGAATTGGATAGAGCTAACCTGCAGTAAATTCCTAAGATGAACAAAAATGTATTGTGCAGCCATTAAAATTATGTTTTCCTCAGCTATTAAACTTCTAAGCAAAAGCAGCAATGGAAGAAACAACCCAAAGAAATGGTTAAATTACAGTAGAAAGAGCAGGTGACATTTCTTCTTTCTGCCTGGGAGATCACATATTGGAGAAAGTTTCTGGATCTGAGTTTTCCTTGGCAGGCACAGAAAGCTGTATGTTTCACAGATGAGAAGCAGATGTCTATAAACCAAGATTTTACAGCTTTGTCTCCCTGTCTGTGCATTCAGAGATGGGGAAGAGAAATTGTTGAAGGTTGCCACTTGGACAAGAAACCAAGGCCATAGGAGTGGGGATCTGTATCCTGCAAATCAGGTCACTGTTGAGGCTGATTTAGGCAGGAATGTGCCTGCCATTGAAACAAAGCAGCTGTGCAGGAGCACATGTGGGGAGAGAAGGAGCTTTTGTGATCCCTAACCAAGGGAAGGTATGGGTAACCATCAATCCTGCCTGAAACAGGGGAGAAGAGAGTTCATCCAGCACACTGCAGGAATGGAAATGCTTCCCAGAGCTCTGACAGAAATGCTGGACAAGCAGCTAAATTTCTTCCCAGAAACTGCTCTGGTGACAATGCAATACCTCCTGGCTCCCTTCAGCCCACCTCTTGCAATAAATGTCAGCCTGCAGCCGTATTGGGCATAATTAGCCTATGATAATAAATTACCCACATTTTCAGGAAAATATTAGAGACCATCATTATTTGGAATAGAGCTGCATTCAGCTGCACAACCCTACCTAATATGATGGATGGAGTAGTCATAGCACTGAATACATTTATCTAGAATGAAGTGATTATTTCCAAGATGAACACAGTCAGATATAAGTGCATATGAATCATACACTACTGCACACTGGAGAGTATCAGAGTAGCAGGGGTTGTAGGTCAGCTGACCAGCCCATAGCTTTTAGTTGGTAGATTATTTCACACATATACCCCAGGATTTTAAAGCTCAGTCTCAAAATCCCTCTGAATTTAAAAATGATTCCATGTTTTCTCTTGGAAGGAGAGAGAAAAAAAAAAATTCATGAAGGGTTTTTTTTCTCCTACCTTAGAGACAATCTTTGGCGTTATTTGATTCCACTGCCTGCCCACAGACAGTGCCTAAAATACCACAGGCAAGCATATTGTTAAAATAATTTTGCTAACACCTACTTATTTTAGGAAAAAAAAAAAGTAAAAACTTAAGGACTTGTGAGAACTCACTCATGTCCAAATGACTGCAGGACAAAACAGGAGTTATTACAGTAGAAGAGTCTTATTATCACTACAGCAAAACCATGCTTTTCTTTTGGACGCATTTTGATTTCCAACAATATTTCTTTGCTATTTTCCAACCACTTTAGTGAAGAAAGTCATCCATGATCATGGACAAGGCCCACATCTCTGTTCTGCAGCAGTACCCTGGCACTGGCAGCATCTTGCCTTTTTCCCTCATGTGTTCTGGTGGTAGGTAGGGTCACTGAAGACACCAAGCTGGCACACCTGTGAATGAAAATAGGCTCCCTGCTCACAGCCTGGGGTCTGCAAAGGGCTCTGAACAAAGTCAGACACTTTGAACAGAGTATTGAAATCTACAGCAGCTGTCTGTAGATTTGCTTTTCCAAAATGCTGTAGCATAATTTCTACACATTCCTCTGAAATATGAGCATACTTGTTTTATGCATTTGGAGCAACTCATGGACACCCTCATGCAGAGGAACCATACCTGGCAGCTCAAGCAGAAACAAAGGTCAATGCTTTTCAGTTGTATTCCATGTTATCCTCATCACCATCATCATTGCTGGAAGAGATGGTCTTTTACCTCCCCTCAATCTGTCCCAGTCACAAAGAAAGTTTTGCCACCAGAAGCCACGTCCAGATTTCTGCAAACACAGGTGGTGTAGTCAGTTTGTGGGAAAGCTTGTTGACCAACACTAATAATTATGCAACATCTCCACTGTGAAAACTAATAAATTGACCTAGTGAAAGCATCTGTTTGGATAAGAAAACCAAAAGCAATTTTTAAAAGTTGAAGTTATCTACTGTTAGACATAGTTAGGATGAGTTACCACTACATGTATGGCTGCTTTTTTAATTTCAAATTTATTATATTTCTTGATAGGTCAACAGTTAAAGGTATTTATTACAACAGGCATCCATCATAATATCTAAATTCCTTGCTCATTTTAAATCAAAATTTTAAGCTAGTTTCTGAACATGGTACTATTCATATCCTAGAGCCAAGTCATAACCACTGAAAACAATATTATAATTGCATAAGACTTAATGCAAAGTAATATTTATAAAGTGTTCTCTATATGAAATGAAGTCTAACTCTTTTTTTGAGATTTCCCCAAATTACTTAATTGTTTGAAACCATGGAGCTATTTAAAAGTAGGAATCAATACTACCCCCAAATTGCAAGTATTGAGAATTTCAAACCTACAACAAATTCAGAGAAGCTTAAACATTTTAGGATAATCTGAATGTTTATTTTCATATGTTTAACACATTTAGGAAGTATCAAGGCAGCTGAAGCTCCTTAAAAATGCCAGCTGAAAGAGGCATGCCAGTACAAGCATAAAGCAATGTGAAAAAAAATGGAAAATTGAGTGAACAGGAAGGAGCCTTTTATGGCTCAGTCCATATTCAAGAGCTGTGATGCTTAAAGGAAACACTTATATTGCATCTAATTTTTCAGACTTTACAGAACAGTCTGCTATTTTTTCTTTGGATGGAAAGTCTGCACAAAGAGCTGAGTAAGCCTCTTGCTCTCCTGCACTGAGCTGTCTACACAAAGCCCTAATGCATTGCTTCAGGGTTAGTGTTCAACCCAGAAAGGGCACTGCCACAGCATCTCTGATGTTAACAGGGAGAAAAATTCCCTCTCCTCTTTTTCTCATGTGAGAGCAGTGTCTCTTCAGCTCTCCTCTCTTTCACCAGATGATGACTAAGAACTTGTCAGGCAGAGTGAACTCCAACGTGGATAGGAAATATTGCAAAAATATTTCGTCTATTTTGTTACTGCTTTGGGTTCTCACCTGCATGTGGTCATAAAAGGAGAGATTTCCAGATTTCTTTGCTCTTGCTGTGGAGGTATTTCACTCACAGTTTGTCTGTTCACCCAAAAAAGGTAAAAAAGGGTACATCACACCTTTCCATAGTCAGACTTGTGTCCTCATAATTCCTGGTCAGTTGAGAAGAAAATTAATTCAATATTGAGGGGCTGAAAAACAAGACAGAGAAAAAGAACAGAATATGAATGAGAAAATAGTGAATTTTGTTTCCTCTTTTGTTCTTTTATATAGTTAATTGGTCTTTTTCTGTAAAATTGGCATTTTCAGGTAGCTGCTCGTGCCCCAACCCAGGTGAAAATTAATATTGAAACTTATTACTCCTTCAGAAACAGGCTGCTCCAGCATGGGGCCCCCACTGGGGCAATGAGTCTTGCCAGTAAAGCTCTCCTGTGTGGACTGTTCTCTCCACTGGTCCACAGGAGCTGCCAGGAGTCCTCCAGGGAAATCTCTGCCTGAAGCACCTCCTCTCTCTCCTTTGCTGACCTGGGTGCTTGCAGTGCTGCTCCTCTCACATACTCTCACTCCTCTCTTCTTTGCTGCCATTGCTTCTGAGTAAGAACTTCTTCTGCTGCCTTAATTCTGTTATCCCAGAGGTGCTACTGCCATCTCAGATGGGCTCAGCCTCAGTCAGTGCTGGGAGCAGTGCCTTGGAGCCAGCTGGCACTGGTTCACTGATTCAGGGAAGGTTCTAGCAGCTTCTAACAGGCCCACCCCTGTAGCCCCCCACTACCTAAATCTTGCCACACAAACCCATAGAATTTCCTATATGCAGTTTACCTATTCCATGAGTGCACATTTACAAAACAGGCACACACCTGCAAATTTTGATGCTGAAATAATTTCATGACTAGGACTTGTGTTTAGAAGAAAGAGGTTGCTAGGTTAGTAACACCAACCAGTACCTTCTCTGTCAAGGCAGAATTAAGCCATCATGTTTCTTTAAGTGTTAAAAACCTTCCTTTATAAATTTCATAAAATGAACTCAAATATGGAATAGAGATGTAATGATCATCTGCTTTGCTTTTCTGATAGGAGTTTGACTCAAATCCCAAACCTCTGAAGGTATAAGACAAATAGGAGACTTGCTCAAATTAATTTGCTAAAAGAACAGGTAATCATGGAAATTATCCCCACATTTGATGACAGGGAAGCCTGTGGTCATGCACACCCAGTCACCCACACATCCTGTCACTGAAAACAAAGGATGCATATCAGAACTGAATTGCTAGGAAACCACTGCATAAGAGCTATTCATATATTCACAGGTAAATTAATTAGTAAATAAGCAGCAGCTTATATGAAGCTGCTGCATCCTCAGCAAACTTAGGAAGCCACCAGAGGCAGCAGGTCAAAAACATAATTTTTTTCATTGTCATTCTGCAGGTAAGTAGCAATTATTCAATGTAATGCACTAAATACAGGGTCAAGCTTTTTCCACAAAAGGCAATGTCAAAACTCCAATTGACTGTAAGGGGAACAGAAATGGGCATTAAGTGGGCAGGCAGATTTTTCTCCATCTCCATTAAGATACACAATTACTCAATACATTCTTTGTAATCTTTCTCTAAAGCTGTTGGTATTCAATGACATTTGTCCTCCAAAATATTTGTCTATTCTTTGGACATTTATTGCTTAGAGATTAGTAAATATAAGTAAAATTTTCAACTTACTAATTTGTGAGGGTGCCTTCTATTTCTCTGTGCTTTTTGGCTGTGTTTTTACTGTAGGACCCCTGGGAGCTGTGTTTTGGACAGTCTTTCTTCTTCTTCTTCTTCCTCCTCTCACCAGCCAGAAGATTGCTAGAATTCACCTTCACCCCAGTAAACTGCTCAGAGACCTGTTGCTTTGGAACAGTCACCACTGAACAAAAAAGTTGTACAGAAGATGACATGGAACAGAATTTCATCTCTGTCCATGGAGTCAGTATTCCAGATCTCACAGAGACAAGGATAAGCCATTAGGTGTGACTGTAATTTAAGCAAATCTACACTTTTTTTTTTCCATAAATTTTTCCTTTCATAAACAATTGTGAACTATTTGATTTTTACAAATACATGCTATTTGATGCACTCTACCTTACACTGGTTTGAGTCATGTGAGTTAAGAACACTGAAGAAGAGCAAGTGTTGATCCAAAGGCCTGGCAAAACCTGCTCTCCTGCACTACCTGTGTCCTCTGCTTCTCCACAGCATCCTTCCAGTGCCCAGCAAGCTGCAGAGCAAATCCTTGTCTGAACTGGACATGTCAGGTGGAAAGGTGACACCACAAAGGGGAAAACTTTCTTGCAGAGGCTCTAAACAATCTCCAGCCAGCAACAAGGTACCAGCACACCCCTTCAAACCTGAAGGTCAGAGGGGAAAGTATCCATCACATGTGCATGCAAAACCACATTGGTCCTTTCTTACAATGTGTTTGTCAGGTCACTACCTTTTGCAGGGAGGCTGCAGACACTTAGATTCTCACTGTTTTGCAGTGATTTATTCTATACAGCAATAAACATTCTATATATTTACCTTGGCTGAGGGCCTTTGACCATTTCCACTGAACAGCCCTTATCCAGCATGGCAGCCACCATAAGTGACAGCAAATATTTTATATCTCTTCTCAAAATTATTTATTACTGCCATGCAAATCTTATGCATAGCAATACAGGCAGATTTCCATCAAATTAACTTTTAAAACTCAGTTTTTCTAAAAAGGAAGTATTTCCATAAGGTATTGCTGCCCTAAGCAAGGTGCATTTCTTTTGGAGTAACATCGTTGTCACCAACAAGAAAATGTGATGACAACACCTTTATTTTCAGAAAAAGAATACTCTCTGAATGTCATGGCATCTGCTAAGAGTTATTTTGTACCAACAGCTCATAGCCAGCCAGCTATGGAGAGAAAGAAGCCTTGGTGGAAGCAGTCTGTCACAACTGGAATGGCAAAGTCCCTAGCAACAAGAACCCTGATCAGTAACCCCTGTGCAGCAGATTTACTTTAGAAATAAAACCTTCAGGAGATACATGAATTTTGCTAAAACAGTATTTACATGAGTTTAGATAATACTCTTTTTTAGCTCCTTGCACAGTTTCATAACTATAGAATTCAATTTTGAATTTTTTTTCCCTTTAAATTAAAAGAAGAGCAAAATTCTAATTCACTCTGTGCTCAACCTGCTAAGATTGCACAGGTTTCTGTTCAGATCATTGAAGTTATCCCAGATCCACTCTAGATTTACTTCAGACTGAAACTCAGTTTTCAGGGATGGCCAGCTGAACATTTTGGGTAAATCACTGCATTTAACAAACTTTTGGTAAAGCTTGCTGGCATATCTCATTTCCAGGTCTAGTATCAAAAAGAATAAAAACCAGATAAAGTGTAAAGCACTTTTTCTTTCCCCAAGTATAGAGGGATTTTAAAATTGTATCAGTGGCAAATTTAATATTTAAAAAAATGAAAAACCTGTGATGGTTGGAACATGTTTAGGTAAAAATTAAAGGAACAAGACCAACCTAGAGCACCCTTGGCATGGTTGTTCTTCCCAGCCCCCAGGAACTGATTGTGTAGGTCTTCCATGAGCTGGAGGATGAACCTATTCCATTGTTCTTAATTATTGCTGCTGAGCTCTCCCACAAACTTCCCTAATCCATTTTGGTTTTCAGCCTCCAGATCATCACAAAACCATGAATTCCAGCCAAAGGATCCCTTCATGTGTGTTCTGTTTCCTTTCACTTTTTCCCAAGGCATCTTCAGCTCATCACTGGCTCAGATACAGCTAAAAATACCAGAGTTTTGCCTAATACAGTTTTGCAACAATTACTACAGCAATACAAGCAGCTGAGCATTATGTCCTGAAGGCCAATCTTGTGTAATTTATATGTACTATTTTATTATCTTTGTGTCTTCTATATAAAAACACAGTTGTGCCACAACAGGGATTTTTTAAAAAGGCAACATATTTCACAATTTTAAGCTATCCTGCTGTATTTCTTGCTAATCCAAGTTTTTAGTACATTTAGTACACTCACAAATGTGAGCATATTTTTGGCTGCTCACATAGAAGTACTTCTTTTATTGGACTTGCCTAATTCTTACTTGGTTCCTTATTTAACCATGGGAACAGCAAGTTTCATGACCACTCCTACCATAAAATTCTTCCCCTATTCTTTCCCAAAGGAGATACAAGAGAGAAAATTAGAATCAAGGGTAACTCATGGTTAAACACAACAAGGCCACAAAATATTGTTACATTATTCACCCACTATGTAAAATTCTTATGTGAAGATCATAGAAAAGGGGTCACATACATTTACATCTGATACTTCAGACTGAAGAATTCAAGGGAGATTTTATTCACCATTTCAAAACACCTTCTCAATCACATTAGTACATCACCAAAAATCATCAGTCCTAATGCTACATTTGTTCTCATTTGCTATAAAGAACCCTAAGAAAGAAGTAAAGCATCCCTCAGATATGCATGTCTTTCTTCCTCAAAAAAAACTGCATTACAGGTGTGTTTGTCACGGGCTCAGAGATGAGGATGCACCCCAAAACCTTACAGTCTGCAAACATCCTTCCCCAAATTCAGAGGAAAACTTCCTTTTAGTTTAAACTCCTGGAGATTTAGTGCAGCAGTGAAGCCTCCCCTATCCCAGCCTTGGCTCAGCCCTTCCCTTCAGACTGGCACTGCTTTTTCTACAGAGTGGTTCAAGACCAGCTCCTGGCTCAGGATCTGGTCCTTACCAAATGCCCAAAGCTTCTAACCCTGGTGCAATGCTTTGGACATGGCTTCCTTAGGATGATTTGTCAAAATAAATTTTAAAAAACACATGGGGAAAAATCTAAGGCAGAGGCAAGCAAACACAGATCAACATCAGTAAAAAATCAAAGCGTGAATGCACAAAACTGCAAACAACCTCCCCCCAGAAAATGGGTTCTCAAAGTTTGCATTCCTGTGACAAATGCACAAACAAAGCATCACTTGGTGTTGCTAACCATGGTGTTCAAAGAATGTGCCTCTTGCTTCCCTTTTACAGCATTTCCAGCCCAGCCTTTTTGTCTGTGGAGATAGGCTAATATGTAAATGCTTCCACAGTTTCTTCAAAATAAAAAGGAGGTCCTGGGAATTGAAATTCTATTTATATTTATCATAACTTGATAAGGTAGAGTGTGTTTATTTAAATACCCTACCATTATTTCTTCTTAACAACAGGCAGCTCTGAAGTGCAGTTATAAGTCTGTTTACACCACACAGATATCAAATTGACTTGCTAATGGTAACTTTTATTCGGTATCCATGGGTTACTGTGTCATGTGATTTGACATCAAGTACAGACAGTGCTGATTAGTAGCATCCAGTTCTGTCCATCTCTGTGCATCACTGAACCATCTGGTCATTTATTCACTAATAAGCCCCTAATGGCCCAAATATTCACCGGCCTGTCATTGTGACATGGCATAAAATGCCTACATCTTTCAACTTGCTTTGACATGTTGCTTGTTTCACATCAAAACCCGTCATTTACAGGAAAAGAGCTCAGAGGGGTAAAAACTTGACCTAATCTGCAGTGTTAACACAAAGACAGAGGCTTTGTTATCTGGTAGCCTGACTGAAAGCATGTAAATGGGCATGAATTCATTTTGTACATTTTTCCATGCTCATTTTACAACATTCTTTAAGTTTGGTATCATTTCTAATATTGGTTTTTATGTGGGTTTTGCTGTGAAATCTCTTTTCTTTATCTGTTAATATCCTTAGGAGTGCTTTAAAGGGAGCTGGATTCCCAGAGATGTTTGCCAGTTTTCTATATGGAAAATATGTATCAATGGGAATATTACAGGCAGCCAAAGAAGTTTTCTAAACCCTTCTATTAAAATTTAGTATGATTAATAATTTTACTTTGCATTTCTTTTATCTTTGCCTAGATAGCAATAGCCAGTGTATTACTTTCTGCCCTAAAGGGTGTGAGATGCAATAATTATTTCCAGTTTAGTGTGTTAGATTTTGCAGGATCTTTGCACATGAGAAGAATCTCACAGTATATAATCACATAGCACGTTATTAACTTAACAGTCATGAATACTTAGTAACTGAAAAATCTCCCTCTCCAGTCCCATCACACAAAATTGCTGGAGAAGGAGGAGGTCACAATCAATGCTTTATTTTTTTCTTAATCTTACTGGATATAGCCACAGTTAAAATAGTTTAAAAAAAGCAAACACCCATTAAACTAATTGCTGTTGAAATCTTGGTTAATACATCATTAAAATGTGATTAAAGCATGATGTAATTGATTGTAACTAGAACACTTAGGGTGGTTTTATTGCTCTGCAGTCATTGGTGTGATGGGACACATAATTCACCCAGTATGTTAGCTTCACTTGGTGTGTGCCTCTATTGGCACACTGGCTCCTTGAAGCAAGCACACTCTGCTCCACAAAAACTTCCATTGTGTCGCCTTCTGGCTGTTACACTGGCTGTAAAGTGATAACTAAAGCAAAAATAACAATATTTTAACATGATAGAGATTTGCTTTTTTTTTTTTTTTTTATAACTGCAGTCTTTTAAATACTCTATTATTTTCTCTTCTTTTTTTTTATTTTGTGTGTGCTGACATTGTGTATGCTGCCAGTGATAGTTCCTGTTAACGACAGGAACATCATCCAGGATAAATCCTCTGACTGTGCCTGCTAGTAAATTTTACCAGAGAATTCAGGTCAGCTAATGAATCAATTTGAATGTTGGCATCTTCATGCTGAGATTCAATCAAGTCTAAATTCCACTTAATATTAGTTAGTTTACAATACTTACAGTCCTTAAGCAGGTCTTAGGACACATACGCAGAATTTAGTCTTTGCATTCAAATGTTTCTATTTTTTGATTATTCACTTCACCAATCCTTGCTGCACAATGTGATCCTCAAGGGCATCAATAAACACATTCACTCCTGTCTTATATAGCTTGAAAATACCTTTTGCACTTACTCAGAGCCCTCAAATATTGAGTGGGCTGAAAAAAAGTATTGTTTTGTGAAAAATATTGAGGTTTTGAAACTAATCTCTATTCAACATAAAATAAACCCTAACAAGAACCAAGTCAAACAAGATACGAACTGATATCTAACTCCCTAAATGGGCATCTTATTAATCATGCTGTTAATTTCTCTTAATAAAAAAAAAAAATCCCATCTGATACATTCAAAATCTTTTTGGCACCATTTAATCAAAATGAAAAATTTCTCATAACGAAAAAAAAATCTATTTTGATGATCTGTCATCTTCTGATAGAAAAATCAGTTTTGTCAACAACACAAACATTGATCAATTCAGGATATATTCCTCTTTGTGCAAACTGGACTTAATACCAAAATACTAAATGTGGGTTCTCAGATCCTTGTAGGATTTGGGTTTTGGACCCAACCTTTTTAACATACTGAGCATTCTCAAATCAGTACTTACAATGTGAAGTAATGTTAAATATATCTGTTGAGTACAAGTGGTATCTGGAGAATCATTCTTTTGCATCTCAGTTTTTTCAGATTTTGAAAATAAAATAAATTCCTGTTAGCTGAAAATTTTAATTTTAACTATTTCAGCCTTACTGACACTTCAAAAAAGCTTGCACAATTTGAATTTGATTTTTTAGATACTGAACCTTTGAAATTAAGTTTTTAATTTTTATTGTTTTAAATTTAGTTGAAATAAAAGTGATTACTTGAAATAAATCAGAAATAATAAAAGATATTTTTTTAGTTAGGTACATTATTGAAGTGAACTCGTTTCTTATTAAAAAAAAATTATCATGTTGAGTAAGAGAATGAATTTAAACCACTGCCATGACCCTGAGGTCTCTCAGGGAAGATGTTCTGTTTGTCTAGTGGGCAGTGTCTCAGAAAAATTTCAGTTCTGCTCAGTGCCTAATAAGCCTGGGCTTAGCACCAGCTCTGATGGAATAGTGCTGGTGGAATGGGAAATGGAAAGAAGTGTTTACTTCTGTGATTTAGGGGAAAACTTCCTCAGAAGAGTTACACTGCTCTGTCTGGAATAATGCTTTTTTCAGGAAAATACAGCACAGAATATCTTAAAAGCATCTTGAACATTGTGTTTTATCTTATTACAAGATTTGCAAAAACTTTAATGATGTTGTTAGTAGCCGGGATGCAGATACAAATGGCACATTTTTAAAACTAAAAAGGCATGATTCCTTTGAACAAGTGTAAATGTGTCAGGCAATGACAGTCGTAGGTATTGGGTGGTAATATCAGCAGTCAGCAGCTGGCTTATTGTGAATACAGAAGACTCACAAAAAAAATTGTCCTGTTTTTAACTGTATAAATGCAATATCATATTTCTAACACGTGCAGTTAATAGCAGAAGCACAACTGTGCACATATTGATAATGTGTAGGTATTTCAATTATCTGGCCATGACTTCAGCTAGATCCCTTTGAATCAGAATTAGAAAAAGACAGCACAACCCATTTTTTTAAAAACAAAACAGAAGATGTAACCCAATTGTTTGGCCACTGCTAAAACTCAAAGCTGTGCTTGTTCAGGAAAAGGTGTTTTTAATGGCTGATCTACTACACTTACCAGACACAGGTGGGTGCATTCTCAAGGTGGCCATTTAAGAAGCCAATAAATAAGTATTTAAAAGAAATCTTGCTATTACCATCTGAAATACAAGACTGCATTTATATCACAGTATTTAACCAAAGATGATACAATAACAAAAATGGGGATAGATGCTGTTAGTAAATTTAAAGCAGGTGAAAAATATTACATTTGAATAGATGAGAAAGGAGATTAAAAAGTTGCTGCAAGCCCAATCAGTGGAGTAGCAGGGCTGTCCTGGATACACTGCTGCTGTTGACAGGGTAACTTTGGCCACCTTGCCCAGACCTCTCCTGCAGAGTGTTTAATTCCTTGCTCTTCCCAATAAATAACAATATCTTAACACCAGCAGCATGACAAACTGTCTCTCCACGGCAAGCAGCGACGCTTCATTTTTAATACATTTTTAATTCAATGTAATAACAAGGAAATAGTTCCTGGCTGCTGATGGAAAAATCTGCCACCAAGCTTAGACACCCTGAAACAGCAGCATATTGCCACTGCTCGCTTAGATGGAAATTAATGTGGTAGCAGCACGTTCTAACACTGAAAGCCAAAAACATAAAATCTGCTAAACCAGCCTCTGAGTATTTTTCTTCAAAATATCCATCTCATGTACACAAGTGTTGGTGAAAGTGGTACTTGCACAACCAACTGAAGCAGCAAGCATTAATACTGCATGCCTTTAGATTAGATAAGATCATAATGGTATTTTTTAACGTTCCACTTAATTACTTCCCAATCCTGCAAAGATATTTATGCATTTGCTTAACATTTCATAGATGGATATTTCCATTGATTTAATATGTATCCAAGTCTTTGAAATATTAGGGCCTGAGCACAAGGCTAATTATATGCAAAGAGCATTTGTAACTCTTTTTATGACATCAAATGTCCCATATTTGAACCTAAACATGCCTACTGCTGTGGTTAATTGATGACTTTCTATTAAACATTACTTGGAAAGCGAGTGGTAAAAAAAATGCATTTTAAACCCACATATTTCTGTGTTCAGACCCAAAGTGATGCTGATCACACAGAAATAAACAAAGTTTTCTGATGCTGCAGAAGTGCTGCTGATACACTAACCACGTTGTAATCAAGAACCTCAAAAACAGCATATGGGTCTGCATTGGCAGACACACCAAGTGCACACTGTATGCACCCACATGTGAGGAAAATTTATTAAATTCACATCCATTAGGACTCACAAACCATTAAAAGAAACCCTCTAATTAAATAAACCTCAGGTTGGGTTAAACAGACATTGTAAGCTGCTGAACAGGTTATAATGATGTCCATAAGGTGTTTTGAGATGCTGACCTAGATTTTTAGTGATTTCAGTCTGATTCCTTCTTTTGAAACCATCATCACTGTGACTCATCACCCTGATCCCAAACTCCCCTTTTTGCTACAGCAGTGTCAGACATTTTAAGAGGCAATACAGAGAACAATCCACTCCCACACGTGTGTATTTGCACACATGCACACAGCTATCAGCCTCCTCTCATTTCCAGAACCACTAATCACTCACAAATGACCTGATCCCATGTTTGCTCCCCGAAGTAATTAACCAACAAAGGCGATTATCCCAGGGTCACCAGCAGGCTACCACAGAGAAGCGACTGCTACCACAGACAGAATGACTGCAAGTGAGAGAAGCACAACTGTGAGAGCAAATACGTAGCTGTGCACATGGAGGACACTCTTCTGCTGTAAGAAAACAGGGACTGAAACAGGGACATCAGCTGCACTTTGAGACAGCAGAGAGACTCTGAGCTCTACACCAGAGATGCATTAAATGCTGCCTACTTAGGCAAGCAGTCTTGCATTGTATTCTACCAGAACCCATTGCTGCTGTAGGTTATTATTTAGGTTTGCATGGGCACTAACAGAACCCCTCAAGAGTCCTTGGGTGGCAGAAGCTCTGCCATCCTGCATTTTCTATTAATTAATATATTTTAAAATTCCATGACAGAAAAAATATGATTGGTACAGCAAGTGTTATGTCATCATTAATATCAACAAAAACTTTGAGCCCCCCTCAGCTGAAATGCACCCATCATACAAAAAGTAAGTAAACAGATTTGAGCTAGACCTCTCACATGGGCCCATCACTAAGGTTTGTCACTAACAACAGGTTTTCCTGGTTCAGCAAGAGAAGGCTACATGTATGTTTATGGAAGGCTGTATGTATGTTTTCTTGACCCACTGTATCTGATGGCAATTTCATTTGTGAACTGGCTTTCTGTAGAACTTCTACTACAAAAACCACACATGCTCTTCTCTCAGCAGTCTTTTCAAAAAAGTGTAAGTTCTATTTTGGAAACACACATTCTAGCAATCTACCAGGGGTCTCCTGAAAGATTCTTGGATTTTAATAGGTAGGAATCGGTCCAAAATTAATGGTATTTTAAGGATGTACAGTAATTTGGAAAACAGAGTCAAACCAAACTCAACTTAAAATCACAGATGTTTTAGCGGGAAAAAGGCTCGTGGTATATATATCCACTACAGGTGAAATTAAAGCTGTAGCACAAGCCTTGATCTTGCTCTACAACCAAGTGTAAGAGAGAGCATTTCCCAAAGGGCCCAGTCCTGAAAACCTCACTCAGCCAAGCATTTCTTGGTTTGGCTCTAAGACTTCATACTTTTACCCTTCAACCATTTTCCCTGCTGCTACCTCCTTTTCTCCTCTGCACTGAGCAGATGGTGTCCTTTCATCTGTGACACCACCAGTTTTGCCAGTGTAGACTGGCAAAAGTATATCTTGTTTTGCAATGAAAGCCAATACTGAACAGAGGCAGAACTGCTCTTTCTTCAGCCTGTTGCATGTATCAGAATCTATTTCTGCTGACAAAAATCTGGATGAATATTTGACTCATCTTCACCTGCCAATACAAGAACAACTTGCAGACAAGAGCAGAAGTAGGAGGAGCATGGGAGCCATTCCATACAGGCTATTGCTGCTACACCAGGTCTTGGAAAACAAAGCATTGCTGCTTTTTAAAAAAAAATTCTTTCTTCTTTCTGCTACATACATCCAAAATTTAGATACTTAACTATATATCTAAATTTCCTATGTTTTTCTCAAACTTGTACCCTACTTTCCTCTTATACACTTATCCATCCCAATCCAAATTTATGGACAGTGTCAGTAGCCCACTGCAGTGGCAAGACCCAATACTTGGGTTCCTTGCATTCCAAGTTCTGACTCGTATTCTCTTCTCACATAACACATCCAAAATTCAAGCATTAGGGCACAAATCACCAGGCCTTTCCCTCCCTTGTCATGCTGCACTGCTCGCTTGCTTTAAGAGAAAGATGAGCTTCCCTTTAGCTGGCTTACCTCCAGAACTAATTATCTGAGATTAGTGACCTACACAAACCTCACTGATTTCAAGGAAATTCACCAAGCAGGCTCCAAAACAAATGCAAAAACCAGTTTTTTTTCACACTGACAACAGCATTTTAAAGTATTCTTTCCTTCTCTAAAATCATATAAAAATGCAGACCAAAGTAGAAACTGGGAGGGTGTCACCCTATGGTTTCAGATACTCCATTACAAATCTCCCTGGTTTTATACTTTTATTTGCATTTTCTTTTTCCTCACTGATTTATTTCCTTGATTTACTCCCATAGGGTAGCTCTTATTAAAGACTATCCTGTCATTACTCTGTTTCAGGTCTCATTTTTGTACCTTTTTCTTGACCAGTTGTGTTATGCTTTGCCCAACTAGCAAGATCCAGCCCTCAAGTTTTTAATGTGAACAGAAAAAGGAGAAAATAAGAGAAACAAAGGGCATAAGGATAAGCCTTTCCATTACAGTCCAAACCAACAAGGGTTGATAAATTGTCCTAGATAAAGACTGTCTTGTCCCTGGTATGAGCATCTGATAGTAAGATGGGATGTTAAGTGTGGGGATAAATACCACAAGAAAGGAATAACAATGCTGTTATTAATATTGCTTCTGCTTTGACTGATTTTCTTGTGACAATTGAAGAATGCTTCCCCATTTCTGAGCTCAAAGCTGCTGGACACAGCTCTTGGCACAATCCCAAACTGTATCAAGGGCAGCTCAAAGAAAGCAGCACAGAGCCACCTGCAGGGGCTGGGCTGGATCCTGCTGTCACACCCAGCTTCCTCTCCTTTCTTGTCACCCACACTCCACAGCAGCATTTTCACAAAGGCCTTTCTGCATGACCCTTGCAGGGGATGCTGCAGTTTTGGACAGTTCACCATCATTGCTGATTTTTAACAATATTTAGGCCACAGCAGCCAGATCTATTTACATGTTAGGATATTCATTGACTTTTCCTAGGGGATCACAGGTATCTAAATTCTAGAGCTACACTCATTCCCACGTTCCTGTGCCATCATATCTGAGCCTCTCAAATGCAATGAAAATACTTCTTCCTCCAAGTCAAGATCTCCTCTATGGAAAAGCAAAGTTTCCCTAAGTTAGAGCCTTCTCACAGTTTAGATGAGAGAAAATTGCTTGTTAGTAGTTTCCAGCTCATTTTTGATACATAAAAGAGAAGCTTAGTTTAGACTACTTAGCCCAACAGGTTAAGGATGCTAGGAATTAAAAGTTTGGGTTTGGAAGGATTATATCACTGGAAAGAGAATAATCAATACTATTTAGTTTTGGCACCTTTATATTCTTTTAATTTCTACCTACTGTAAGAAAAACAGTGCCAGGCAGCATTCCAGAAAATGTTGCTGAAACAAAGCAAGTATAATATAGAGGGCTGTAACTCTTAATAAAAGAAAGGAACCAGGATGCTGAGATAAATCATTCATATTTATTCATATGCTTGTAGAAGGAGCATAATTTTTATATTCATTCCAAGACTTAGCCTTTTAACTGAGTTTATACTGGCAATATTTTATTCTATAGACAAAATTATATCAACCTCTAAGACTGCATGTTAAAGCCAGAAGGATTATCTTCATATGTGATTAAATCCAATGTATAAATAAGCAGCACTTACTGATATAAACTGTAGTGCTTTCTTATCCTAAGAATAAAAGAAATATGGTCTGAATGAAGTCAAAGAAATGTAGGGGATGCTCTCTTTATAAAGCAAACATTATAATGCAGTTGCAGAACTTCATTAACTCCATTAGCTACAGCAGTGCAGAGAGGTGCTTTTTTTCTGCTTTGTTATTGTTGGTATTTTCTTTGGATTTTGTACGATTGAGTTTGCACATTTAAAATTTCTTTAACAGGTAGCACTGTGAATGAGTGTGCTAAGCATTACTTGCTTATTTTCCCAAAACTTGTCAAATGAAGAGCTATAAAAGTGTCCAAGCATTTGTATCATACAAACTCTTGCTGTTTTGTAATTTTGCATGATGTTGAACCAATCTAGAACCAGCTCAAAAGGGCAACCTCTAAGTCTACCAGACAAGCATCCTGATACCAGACACTACATATAAAACAATAAGGCACTTCAGTGTTCTAATTGCTCTGGTATAATCACAATTCAGAGATATTCTATTTCTTCCTCAAACAGGTATTTTTCTCTGATGTTGATCCGAGGAGAATTTTAACACCTCAGTTTAATGAGGGTAAGATTCCTGCCATGCAGTAATAATGTAAGTTTACAGTACAGAGTGTAATAAGAAGAAAAGGCAGAGGCAATAAACTGGGGAGACCAAGACCCATCATTCCCAGTCCCACTTCAACTCTGAATACTTACTGGCTGGGATGATCTCAAGCCTATCACTTGTTCCTTAACCACTTTCTTCACAAAACAGAAATATGGGTAGCAGAGTCTCAGGGGCACTGAGGAAAAAGAGTTGAGATGACCCATAGATGCCAGGAAAACATTCATTTCTCTCCTGAATTCTGTAAGCCAATGAATCCTGTCAGAAATTAAGTGGTTGTGAAAGAAATGGTCATATACATTTATTCGTACACTTTTTCTAAACTCCATTAAAGCTCCTGCTTGCAGACCTTTAGCAAAAGATGAGAAAATTTTTATTTATTCTCTGAGAGAAAAGCCTTCTGTGTATTTAACTTACACTTTATTTGTTTTTAAAATATATTCAGGCACTCCTGTGTGATTTCTTGCTAACACTTAATGAACCAAATCCTTTTAGATATTTGTCTACAGCTGTAAAATTCTCTGCTGGCTTCTTCCTCAAACTAGAGGTTTTAGCCCCAACTTATTAATAGATGCCAGTGAAAACATCAGCTCCAGAGACCTTCCCAAGCGCCTTGTTCAGCCCGCTGCCCTTTACACTTTGCTTGTAACCGATCGAGAGCCTTAACCTGCATATCCACAGGTGTGCAAGGCAGCCCAGGAACTGCTATCTGTGCTCTGGTATCACTGAGAAGGGCAAGCCAGGCAATCAAGCATCCTGATTTAGTCTCCATGCAAAAGGTCAGATTAGGCTCTCTCTCGAGGTCCTGGCTGCGTTTCTGATTCTGTGCTCACGCTGTGACGCCTGCGAGAAATCCGACAGCCAGATAAAGTGGGGGTGTAAGGAACAGGTGAGAAAAGAAACAGCATTTCTTACTCAAAACCAGAGAAATTCAGAACTGTCACACACAGTCCCCTATCTGCCCTTCCTCATTATTTGTATTATTCTTTATGCACATCACAGCTAAACAAGAAGCTTTTCATGTCCAGCATGGCAGCCAAAGCCCCCCAAAGCCGTTTGACTACCTTGCTCACCTCTCAGGTAGGGTCTGCACAGCCAGTACCTCAGCTCCTACATGGCCAACTGAGACTTCTGCAGCTCCTGAGACAGTGTCCTCCCTGGCACACAGCCCCCAGCCTGGCCAGAGCCCTGCACAAGGTGCCCCTGCTCTGTAACATGGAAACCCAGCAATGGTGCTTTGGTGTCCTGCCTGAGGGCATCGTGGGCTTCCTCACAACCCCGGTAGGAAAAGCTGCTCGGCAGGCAGGCAGTGATTGCCTATGTTAGCTGGAGGCTCAACACTACTTTCCAGAGTAGTTCCATCTAGGTAACACCTGAGGAACTCAGTGTGGGAGCACAGAAAAGCAGCAGGGAACCTGGTGAGGTCCACCCACCCACCGCCCCAGAAAAGCTCCTTTGCTAAGTGTGCAGTCAGCAACCTCTTCCAAGAGAGTTTAACCCCTGCCAAGATTTAGGCAGACTGTGTGTGGCAGCAGTACTCAGCTCTAACAGGCTGTGAGCTGGAGAGCCTGGAAGGGACAGGGCTGCCTGTGTGGTCAGCACCATCAGTAACAAAATTGCCTCGTGGGGGGAAATTTGGGTCCTCCTTCCTTGCAGAGAACATCACACAGTGTAGCTGAAGGAGATCAGATCTCTGGGGCACTGTCGGTAACCTGCTCTCCAGAATTACAGTAGCAGCATCAGAGTTAACTAAACCCTAAAACTGTTAAGATGGAGAAACCTTAGATGGATACAGCACTGCTGGGAAATAAAAAATTAGAAGAAATTCAGCTGTAACCAATCCTGACTTCCTTTAGACATGGCAAGTAAAGAAAGAGAGACCTATAAGAGCCCTCTGTAGGCTATTCAGACACCTTATTTAAGTTTTGTAAGAGGATCTGAAACCATAATGATGGTCACGTGTAAATATCAAATAGCTCTGTTTTGTCAGGAATCACCCACAATTTTTTTTTCTGCAAAGGATGCCAAACACCTATATATTTAAAAATAAGATTTTAATACATAACAAAAGATTTATTTATCTTTAACAGTAAAATCAGAAAGATTTCATGCCAGAGCTACAGCCAGAGAAAATCCTAACACAGTCTTGAATCCATGTTCTGCCAGAAGATTTCCCCCTACATTTTTAGTGAAACACATCTTTGGGTCCTAATTTTCCAAAATATTGTTACAGAACCTATCTTTCATAAAAAAAAATCTTCGTGTTGAGTGGATATACATCAGGCCCTGGGGCCCTGAAATCACTGCATTTTAAAATTTCCTTTAAAATGCAGTGCAGTTGTCAAATCTGTGCTCATTTTAGTTATGCATAGGTAGGTTTGCAGTGGCATCAAGTGTTCAATTAGCCTATTCCCAGGTGAACATTCTCTGCAGATATGTCACTGGAGAGATCCCTTGCACATCTTTCCCTATTTGAAGATGGCAATAAACCAGTTCTCATAGCCTACTCATCTCAGACTGATTTCTTGAGCTGAGTAGTGACAACACCTTCCTACAGGAAAGCACTGTCCTAGTTCTGAAACACTCACTGCACAAAGCCACAGAGGAGGGGATGCACTCTGCTGAGCTGCTTTCCTTGGGAGAGGGGTGCAGCCACAGGAGCAGCCTCTGAGCACAGACACTGAGCAGTAATGATACTTTAATGGGACCTGCTTGTGAGTCAAGCAGAATAGGGCAGCTGAAGCACCACAGCACTCTGCCAGTGCTTGGCTGAGAAACAGCCAGGTCTAATCCTCCACCAACACCAACTAAATGACACCAACTCCAGCTCCAGGGCAGTCTTTGGCTCAGGCTGGTGGAGCCTCAGTTGAGCACAGCCAGCAGAGCCTCTCATTTCACCTTAGCATATTAAAAGTGTCATGTAGTAAGTAGAGGCATAAGAAAAAAGAATAAATGAATAAACTAAAAATTTTTTACAAATCAAAGTGTTTTCTTCTTCTCCCCTTGGCTGTTTCTCCCGGCCCCATCCTCTAATTGTTCTCTCACTACCCACCCACTCTGGAGCACATGGAAGCACGCCAGAAGCCTCCTTTCAGATGGCTGGTGGAGAAGGAGCGCTCTCTGACAGGACAGCCCTTCCCCGGGGCACTACACGCAGCCGACCCTCGGCTGCCACCAACGAGCAGCCCCAAGAGCCACAAGCCCCTCGCCACCCCGAGTGACCATTATAAGCTGCTTTCCTATGCGCCAAGCCCCTGAGCACGAATGGACCTCGGAGGCTGCAGGACGGGGGGCTGAGTCCCGCAGGGTGACCAGGGTACCGCCCTCCCTCCGTCTGTCTGTCCGTCTGTCCGTCCGTCCGTCCGCGCCTCTCCCGCGGCAGCCGCCTGCGCTCCTGGTGTTTGTCACCACGGGACAGACCGCAGGGCGCTCCCAAGGCTTTACAACCAGTGAAAATCGGCACCAGCTCCCTAATTCTGGCGCAACATGTCTTCGCTTTGAAGTCTGGTTACTGGTTTTTACAGTTCTATTTTTAAAATGTATTAAAGATGTTTAAAAGTGGCAGGGACTTCCAATAAAAGGCATGTTGTCCAGAATCAGGATGCTGGTCCCAATTTAAACTGGCTGTTAAACAATAGTATATCCAAATAAAAGTTGTCTGATTTACAAAATACCTCAGACTGATTGAACATTTATTATCCAATTTTTCTCTTTTCAGGTCTTCAGAGGTCATTCTCTATTTTTTTTTCCTTTAGAGCTGCAATGTTTTTCACAACTACTGTATGGAAAATGAATTCACTTACCATATTTTAAAAATAACTGTTAATGGCAAATAATAAAGTATAATAAAGCAAAGAAGCTAATAAAGCTAATACATTTCTCTTGGCTCTGTGACTGGTTTAAAGAGTTTACATCATTGTCAGAGCTCCGTCTTCTGAAACACACCCAGGAAATTCTGCTTCTGTTTTTATCATAGGGCATTTCTATTTCCCAATATAACTTATATTTAAAA
Source organism: Notiomystis cincta (assembly GCA_013398075.1). NCBI lineage: Eukaryota > Metazoa > Chordata > Aves > Passeriformes > Notiomystidae > Notiomystis > Notiomystis cincta. Next base: position 235,628 of record VZRX01005615.1, on the reverse strand, counting down.
TTTTATTTCTGCAACACATTTAAATTTCTATTTGGAGAAGTGAAAGAAGATAAACAGGACAACACCTGAAGGAGAGCATCACTCCTAGAGGAGCCAGGGCAGCCTAATGCCCTGAGTCTTCCTGGAGTTCAAAGACCTTGTGACTGACCTCCTCTTTCTGGGGTGATTCTGGGTGAACCATTTCAACCAAGCACAACATGAGTAAAAAAAGTCTAACAAAATTCGACCTACAAAGGGACCAAGTTTGATGGTCCAGGAGGAGTCAGCCTCTGTCTGTATAAAACTTCTGTGCAGATTTTCATCACTAAACTTTGCATTTCAGTGCTCTGTGTCCATATCTTTTAGTTATGTTCTAGAAATACACAACTAAGACAGGCTTCCTGTCCTATTAATCCCCCAGTCACACAGTTCCACCATAAAGCTTCACACTAAGATCCAAAAATCTACAGTATTTTCTAAAACCTTTGGCAGACACACGTAGTAAAACTTTGTGCAAGACTGATATATAAGAAATGCACTTGAACCTTCTCTCCTGCTAATACCTTTCCTATAAATGGGAAAATCTCTATTTCCCATTCCACAGAGTGGAAAATTGGGGCAAAGGACAAATAAAGTTACCTGCTCAAGGTGATGCTGACTCGCACTTGTACATTGTCTGCAATAGATGACACCCCTTGTCAGATAAATTGCACAGTAATAGCTAAGTAGTTAGGCCTTCAAGATTCATGGTTAGCAAGTATTCTTAAATTCTGATTAAACATTTTGTTTCCTAGTGGTTTTAAATTGGATGTGTCATTTTGTAAATGACAGATGGCTACAACAGAGTCAGTGATCAGGTTTTTAGTTTAGAACAGCAAATATACGAATACATTGGCACCGAGTTTCAGGTAATTCTTTCTACTGAACTCTTGCCAAAAGTTATGTATTTGTGTTATGCTTCTAGAAACATAAAGATCAGTAAGCAGGTTTGTTTGCCCTAAGTAAAATCTAGTGTGCTGAAAAAAATCACACTAAATAGTTGTTAAAATAAAAGCAAATCCTAGCTTACCAAACAAAAAAACCCAAACACACATACACAAAAACATTAACCTACTCCCACTCCAAATTAACCAAACCATCACACTGAAACCCACAGCATATATCTATATATATACACACACACATATAATGGAATAAATGTGGAAGTATGCTGTATACTTTATAGGATTATTAACTACATTTAATATAATCATATAATTTTCACTTACTTCCTGTTGACTGTTTCTGAAAACAGTGAGGTTTGACCTTCACACCGAATACTTTCACACACAGATTTAGTTCTACTCATTGGTCTCACCAGCTCAAAAAATTGGAACCTACGTCACATAAATGTTCCAGAAATCCAAAACACGTGGAGGAATGAAAACAATTATTTGTACAGGTCAGAGCAGAGCTTTTCTGAAATTTCATGGCAGCATAAAGGACTTCAGCAAAGAATTCACAGTGTTGTCAGTCCACAAGGATGCCCAAAATCTCCTCCAGAATCCATGGACCTCGTTGAGCCAGCCCAGGTAACACATCCATCCATGAGGTCCACAGCACCCTGGGCTGGGCAGCACTGGCCATACTCACATTAATTCTGCCTTGGCTTCTCAGCCAAAAGCAGTGCCCACTCCTACAGTCATTTACAGGCACAAACTCTTCCACACACCTGGAGCAAAGCCTGCAATTATGCCTCTGTCTTCAAACAAAAGTGCTTCCACCACTTGTTCCATCGTCACAAAATAATTCTGTTTAAAGGCAATAATTGGACAAGGAGTAGCAATGGATGAAAACTGCTCCAGCCTTGACTATTCACCTACTGGCAATCAAACCATGTGCAGGTTTTAGCAGCTTTTTCCTGTAAACTCTTCATTCTTCAGTCAGTGGCCATTATTTGGCCATTCTTTTTCCTTGGCAATTAGAATCTGAGTTGTTTTTAAACCTGATCTGATTCAGTTTCTTGTCAAGGTCTACTCCCCAGAAAATGCAGTCAACAAGCAGAAGAGACATAAAATTGAGTCTTACCTCTTTTGGGCTAGCTTCAGTTCATAGACTGGAGCTACGTAAAGTAATCTAAGGGAAAGGAGGGGTGATTTCCTGAAAGTATCTGGAAGAACAGAGGGAGGAAAAAAAGACATAAAACTAAAACAAATTAACAAAAAAAAAAAAAAAAAAAAAAGAAAAAAAAAAAAAAGAAAAAAAAAAAAAAAAAAAAAAAGAAAAAAAACCAAAAAAAAAAAAAAAAAGAAAACAAAAGAAAACCTAACAACCTAACTGCAGGATCATTTTGGTATTGGGAAAACAATTATATAGATTTTTGAAGAATTAGTAGATGGTATAGGGTGGCTTAAAGTGTTGAATGGTGCTGCTTCTACTTGAAAAGCCAGCTAATCCATGTGGTTTCTAGCACCCACTAAGATGGGTGCCAGATGAGGGATCTGAAGGATAGTATTAGGGAGAGTGGGAATGAAGAGGCAGCTGCCTTAAAGTATTCTGTGTAAAAAAACTCCAAAAATTTCACTTTATCATTTGATTAATTATTGTATTTTATATGAAAACCAAGAAAAAGCAGAAGAAAACTTAAAGAGCTTTGCTGAAAAAGGAACATCTCAGGAACATTAAAAGGAATATTTAAAAGTGCTAGTCCATAGCAGATTCAGGTCCTGCTATAATGAAGGCTCACAACATGGAGCCTCACAACACCAGTCAGCTCCTTAACTACTACACAGTGCTATACCTTTTCATATTTACTTATTAGCCCCTGTTAGTCCAGCACATCTATGTATGAATTTACAGTACAGTATCACACTCATTATGTAACATTTAGACTAAGATACAGCTATTTCAATTATTAATGGTTTTTAAAAATTGAGAACATTCTTAATTTACCTGCAAGATGCTGAGTGTGACACTTTCATTATTTCTATCTTTTAGGGGGGTATGCAGTAATTGCCCTTCTGCTAGGTTTTTTCCTTAGACACCAGAGCAAAAGTAACAAAGGCACGAGTAGATTATTATCCACTGAAAAAAATATATTTAAGTTTCTGACACAGAGTGGGTTTACAGCTGCTGCAAGTTTGCTTTGAGAATCTGCTGCTGTAAACTGGCTTCTGGAGCTCAATATCCACATGCAATCTTCCTGGCCTGTATGGGCAATCATAGCACTTCATTGTCCAGTGCTATCATTACAATATTGTTATCATCTGAGCTTGAGTCTGACACTTTCTCTAAGACCTTTCAAATAACCCCTTTACTAGGCTTCAGTACCAAACCATTCAGGGCAAATCTCTGCTTTGTGCTTGTCAGCCTTAATAGACTGGATGTCACTTTTGCCTGTAAGAAGTGCCCGCTCTTCAGCTGTCAGTCAGTCCTTGCAGTGTCAGCCGAGAGCGTGGCTGGAGCTGCTGGATTAGAGGGTAGTTACCACAGCTGTCAGATTACTGACAACCTGACACCCACAGCCCCAACTTCCTTTGACTGTATTTGGTTTCCATCTCGCTCCTTGGACCTTTCTTAAGGTGGATCTCTGTGCTCAAGTTAAACAATGTTGTAGCCAACTGGGAAAGTTTTGTTCTTTGCTCCAACTCTGCTTTCAGCCTGGTTTGTCTTTTGTAGACAGCACTGTCAAAGAGTTTTACAGAATGTTTTGCTAATTTATAAGGGGAGAAAATAAATTTTCACTGGTCTCTAAGTTAGCAGCATTATTTTTTTGAATCATGCCTCTGTGTTTGGAGGCGTTTTAGTTATTAATATCTACCTTTAGTCAGAGGTGTTGGGAGTTTCTAGTTTTCTCCACATATTTTAAATGTACTCAACACCCTGCTCTTTCAATGCTTCTTTAGTTCTACTCTCAAAAGGTTACAGACTATACAATTCTGTGAATAGTTTACAATTATTTAAAGTGATGTGCTTATTCCAACACTTTATAGAACCTGCCTTGTGTTTCATATTCCACAGTTGACACATATGTTTCTCCTGCTTTTAGAGGATAAACTAGAACTAAGAAAAACCCCAAAAATTAAACAAAAACCACACCAAAACTTATGTTATTTAGGATCAGAAATAAACTCCCACTCTTGGCTGTCTTCACTTTTGAGGGACACAGTTTGCTTGAGCTTGTTCCATTGCTCTTACACCTCCCAAGGGATAAATGCTGTAGCTCCATTCTAACCAAGGCTCATCATCTGTAATGTGCCTGTAGCTGATCTCAGCCAACTAGGCTGACACAAAAACTGGTTTTACCCTCTCTGCTTTGAGTGCAAAGGGAAAAATCTATCTGTAATACTGCCTCTGTAGGTTTATGGAGAACTGAAGGGAAGGACACTACCAGGAGTCCCTCCTGTGATCAAAGACAGCACACAGGGAACACGCTGGACAAAATTTGTACTCAGATCTTCCTTGCCTATATTTAAAATCTAACCTTCTCCATAGAAAGGGTCCAACTCTTCAATGATAATTTTTAAATTATTTGTTTCATGATAATTGCAACATGTCATATAAGACCAGCCATTATATTTTTATCTCCCTGTATACAAATCCCATGGAAACAGTTCCATGTAGTGGAGAAAACGTGGTGTCATTAACAATAAATACTGAGGAGTAACCTGTATCTTAGCATACATAAAGTGGAAAGTATCCAGGCAATAATAAACACTGTTATTTCCATTTCCATTCTCCCTGACTGCACACTCATTCTTTGGGTTCTTGCAGTTTCAGGACACTTGGGTTCATTGCCCCAAAAAAACAAATGAGATTTATCCTATCTTCATTAGCTGCTGAATAAGCACATACCAAACAGCTTTTTCACGAAAGATCAGAGAACTGGAACACAACATGAATTATTTTGCCCAGATGAAACCTGCCTGATCCTTTGTCTCAATTTTTAATTTGCAATTCTTCTAAGATTGCAAACACAAATTACTTCTTTCCTGTAAAATCTAAAACATAAGATGGCTTATACCTAATGAGCTTTACAAAGATAATATTAGATCCTCCATAAACAAGGCCATCTCAATTTTAAAATTAAATTTGAATTTTTCTTTAGATAGAAAGTACATTATGATGTATGAACTTTGCTACCTTTTCACATTTCTTTGCTGTATTTTCTTTCTTATCACATTTCATGCTTTGCCTGGCGAGGCAGACAGACGTGATTATGGGTACTCCACACCTCATGTGAGCCCACTCTTGGGGAAGGCAGGCAGAGATGGTTTTCCCTCTGGAAGCAGGAGGTGAATCACCTGGACTCTGGAGCAGGTCGGTGTGCGGGGCTGAGGCAGCCAGGACCAGCTGCTGCAAGGCTGGAGCAGCCACACAGGCACCACAGCCACTGCCCCGTGGGCAGGCACCCTGGCACCTTCCAGGACACACCTAAACACCTGTGTGGAGCTCCAGGGCAGGCTGGTTGTGAGGAGGGGAACTGAGGGAACCTGATGGGCTCAGAAATCTGATCTCTTACTAAGCTGCTTTCATTAACAGGCTGGTTTCAGGTTTGTTATCACTAGCGTATAGCAAAAAGAAATAAGCAAGCAAACATGGACTCTTGTCATGTTTGTCACATGTTTTTTCCAATTTTATGAACTGCCACCTCAAAACACATGACTGATATGCTCTAATTTCCAAATCTTGCCATTGATCCAGATACCTTTATACTCTTTCCCACTTGGTTCTATGACTGAGACCTTGCCATATTGCAAATAGACACCATACTAGGAAAAGCTTCAGGATGTGGTCCTTTGTTCTTATGGTAAAAGATAGAGCATTGCCATTTCCCAGCCACATTTCTGGCACAAGACATTTCCTTGTGAAATCAGTTAAGGGGAAAGACAGAAAAGACCTCCAAATTAGTGACAAGGCTTCAAGAACATGCATGGGGTGTTATTTTTCTTTTGCCCATGTCTATCCCAAATGAGTCAACTTTATTTAAATACGTTTAAAATATTTCTTTTAAAACTAGAGGCTATCTCAATACATTGCACTGTAAAATATTTTTAAGTGAAAAGAAGATCATAAAAATGCATTATTAATCCATTTCAGCTGAACAACTGTCAGAAATGTCATACCTAAATCTATTTGCAGAAATTAACGCATAATATTACCCAGTAGATACTAAGGCACAATTCACAGTAGTGGATGAATCCCTGTTTGAACAGATGGGCTGAAATGTTGGGACATCAAGCTGAATAATTTGGGTACCTCCCAAGTAACCTCCATAACCATGGGTGTGCTGTTATTTTTCCTTCTCACTGCCAGGTACAGTCACAGAGCAAAATCCAGCAGTGCTGTTCCATCCGCCATGCTGGCACCCAGACAATATTCACAGGATCAGCTAAAGGAAAGAGCACTGCAAATGACAGCCACACCTTCCCCTTCCAGAGGCAAGCAAGCAGCACAAGTCCTCAGACTCCACTTGAGGCACACCCCTTCTCTGCTCAACAACTTTCAGGGAATTTGTGGCAGGATGAGGGGCTGCTTGTACTCAATTCACAGCTGGTGGAAAGTGCCAGTGTGTCACATAGTGACTGACGCCATAAATTGACTCTCCTCACCAAGCAGCTCAGCAGTGGGACTGTCTCTGTGGGCATCCCTGGCATGCAAAGCAGGAAGGGAGCTGACCTCCACTGTCTCCATGGAGGGGCAGTGCCAGGCTTGGTCACACATGGAAATGGGAAGGCTCTCACCCCATCTCTAGAAGTTCTCTCAACTTCTGCCACTTCCTGGTCATTACCTTCCTGTAGGAGTGCAAAGCTCTGGGGAGAGATCCCAACAGGACAGTGAAAGGGACTGCTGCTGCCATGGATGGGACTGCAAAATCACACCTTGGTTTCCCAAAGAACCCAAGGAGAAGCCTAATAGGGAACCATTCTTCTCAGTCCTTGGAGGAGTGAGCACTTCAGAAAAATTAGATCTATTTTTGGTGACAGCAAGGACCAGGCTCATATTCTAGAGCTAAAAAATATTATTTTGTTAAGAATCATCTACAGCACTCAGTAGTCAATTTTAAGCTGTAGTATCCTGGTTTACAACTCTCTTTTGCAATGCCCAGTGTATATTTCATTTGCAGAACAGCACTGGTGAGTATAACATGAACAGATTGCTTTCTACATTTCTTTCTCTCTTTTTTAATAAAGGTTTGTGAGTTACAGAAGTGCAAAAAGTGCTTTAAACCACTTAATTTGTTTTGTTTACTTCTGTAGCTTAAAAAACAGCCAATTGTTTTTAATTGGTTTAAAAAAAAATTGCTCGAGGCAGAAACCTGGAAAACCAATCTTCTGTCTGGAGTAAATTTTTACAGCTGCCTTTTAAACCTCTGAAAATAGGGTTTATAATGGAAGTGCTGACACAACCTTATCTACAATATATCAGTGTGAACTGTACCGCTATAATAAGCAGTTATTATGTATGTGTAAAAATAATGAGAGCCAGTGTCTGAAGAGAGTTAATGTAAAATGCTAAGCAATTGTGGTTGGTTGCACAGTATAGGTTAATATTCTTTCATATAGCTACACTTTTTCCCCTTTTGTCCTCCAGAACTCCTAATGAAAATTCTGATACCTGACGGTAATGATAAGCAGCCATTCACACATCCTTTGTGTCAAGGCTAGAGCATTAATGCTTTCCTTCATATAACATTTTGCATAGCCTAAAGCATCTATTAAAATCCTTTGTAAAATTCATGAAACAAAAGTGGTGGGTTGAGTCTAGTGGGAGAGCAAGTAAGCTGCTTATTAGCAAAAAGTCAAAAACACAGGGCCAATTACAGATCTGAACAAGAAAGGCTACAGAACAGCATGGGGAGTAATTCTTTCTTCAGCCCAATGGGCTCAAGTGAGAGGCAACCTAGATAAAAATATAGCAAATATTCTAAGCAGTAATTAAACTAAAATGTTTGGAGTTAGGAACAGCTCTATAACAACTGAAGGATATGCTCAAGTAAAACAATTGTCTGGTCTCACATAGATGCTAAATTGGAAGGATTTAAGACTGCTCCCTAAAGGAATGACTAAGGGGTAGCCAAGAAGAGCTGTGAGCTCAGGAGATATGTAAAAAATCTGTTTGGTATTTCAAATGCTATAAATTAGATAAAAAATGAGCTTTTCTACTGAACAAGCAACATAAAACTGAATAAACCACAATAAGATTGCCCTTTTTCTGTTATAAACTTTACATTAAGCCTGTCATGTTCGATGACAGCCTAACAGACCTCATTCTTTACCCTCTGGAATTTGAAAGATTGGCAGATGTCGTGATTTCCTTAACACAAAAGACCTTGCAGATAATGTTCACCACACATACTTTGAGTTTCATAACTTTACTTCCTCGCTTCCAGAATCCTCAGGTAAAATTTCCAAATAGAACTTGAGATTTTTCTCTGGTCAATAATTGTTTCTGACCCCGAGGAAAATCTTTTATTGACAAAGGAAAAACGTGACATGGGCAGCAATTTTTATGATTTGCTTTACTAGTCCAAACATGCCCTTACATTCATAATAATGAGCTGCTTTGCACAAAACAGCTCATTATTATGAACAGAGGGGTATAATATTGTTAAGTAAGCTGAGTCAAAGCAGAACTAGTTGAGGCTAGCTCTGAACTGAAAGCAGCTTTCCCTTTAAAACATCCCTCCTACCCTTTAAAATCTTTTGAAAAACCACACACAGTTATTTTTTAAAAATTGGAATGTGGTAAGAATCACAACTGGCATTTTCTAACACTTGGTTAGTAAAGTTTGTGTGTTGTTATTCATTTACTTTTCAATGTAAGAATTGTTCCAAGATGTTCTGTAAGTCAGGATCATTATGCAGCTTCTTAGGGGGTCATGCTTTATTCCTGTGAATCTGAGAGAGAATTTAACACCTATTTAAAACAAGGAAATCCTGGCCCTGCACTTTTGCAGCCAAGCAGTATCAAAATGCAGTGGAGCTGCTGTGCCATATGGTGGGAGGGAGGCAGAGGAAAAGCTGCAGAGGCTTCTGCAAGCTGCCCCATGCAGCCAGACCCTGCACTGACCTTCCTGGGGAGCAGTCAGGGGGACAACCAAGGGAAGGGCAGGGACAGCCACTGACTCCCCTGCTCTGGGTCAGGGGCACCTCAGGGAGAGCTGCCTACAACCCTCTGCTGCAGGGCAGGCTTGTGAGCAGCATGGCCAGTAAGTGCCCTGGATTTCAGAGAGGGTCGGCATTTCACCCCTCCTGCTGTTCCTTAAGCCACACCTTAGAGATATGCTCTTAAGCAGATGGCAGCAGTGAAGTTCAAGTTACTTCTGATTCAAAAGCTTGCAAAATGTACTAATGTAGCATCATCAATTAAAGAAATTGTAATGTGTCTTTCTTAGTCAATAGCTATAATGTAATAAAATAATCCATTTCTATTTCTAATACATTTTACTAGAGAGATTTGGGGCCTTCAGGTTTTCAAAGGGTGAGGATTTTTTTTAAAAATTGTATTCCAAATAGACATATAGCAGTTTAGCTACTACCTCATCAAACATAGAACAGTCTAATTAAAAAAAAAAATTGTTCAAGAAGCATATAGCATGGATGACGTAATTGCACTAGAATAAGGAAATCAATCGAGCCAACCAGCCTTTCACTCCAGTTAGCCATCTACATACATTAAAGTCACCATGTTGACTGGAGTAGCACAAATATGACTAAAGTGTGCTAGACTTTCTATCTAAATGAAAAAAACCCACACAAACCAAATCTACAAAATTATTCCAAATATAGCACCGAGAGAGTCTTGTGGTTTGTGTTTGCAAAATGAGATTTCTTAAAATAAGATTAAAAAAAAAAACATAACACTGAACAGACAAAAGATTTCAAAGCTCTATCTCCCTGTAGTTTCACTAACATGTTAACCTACTTACAGCAATTAGTGCTTCATTAGTAAGGCTAACTAACTGTTGCTATGCCCTGTAATGATTTGCCAGGTTTTCTATATACAAGTGCATAATCAATGTTTTCCAATTACTGCTATAGTGCAACCACTATTTCAAATAAACTAGATAATAATACAAACCCATTACTGAATCTGAAATAGCAGAGGCATTTAATTGCAAGGCAGTTCTTTTCAGCTTTTAAAATTTTTCACACTAATGAAGTGTCATACAAAAAAGTTGTATTGATTTTTCCACCACATGGCTTCAACCACAAATATGTAATTATCCCTTTTATATCTAGCAAGGGGATTAAAATAATCTATAGTATATAGCCTTTACTTATCCCTGATGGGTCTAGTAGTACTTTTACCCTTTTCAAAATATGCAGCTTTTTGATGAATGAACTTTCGGTAAAATGTTGCTTTATTTGCTTCATATCTCTACTTTTTTTGAAGCCGCCTAGCACGCAAGGATTGGAATTTTAAGTTTCCAGTTCTACCACCAGCAGAGGGAAAGGAAGCCACAAAACAGGACAAGTCTCTGCTGCAGGTCAGGGCCACATCACGTAACTCTGGCCCTCCTCCCCACCTCAGCAGCTCACATCAGTTCAATTAAGCGCCCAGAGCCGCGTCTTGTGCGTAACACAACTCTAATTAGTGCTTTCAGACTCTTCATGGAGTTCCTGTAGCTCTGCTGGCAGAGAGCTCCACACCTGTGGCACAGCTTGGGCAGGGCAGCCGATCCAAGGCATTCCCTGGAGCTCCCAGGGTCTCCACACTCAGAGCACCCCCTGTGCCAGGAGGGTTTGGTGGCCAAGTCTGCAACAGGAGCAGAGGGACCACACCCAGCACCCACAGCACCGGGGATGTCTCATTGTCCCAGCACCAGCTGGGAGCCACAGTTTAAAGCATTATTTTAGAAAAAGCAGGATCCCCCAGATGCAAACTACATCAAAGCAACTACTGTCCTACCAGGTGAGGCTAGGACACATGATAAAAATGACCTTGTTTTCATGGATGTTGCATGGATTATTTTATTCCTCAAATACCTGGAGGGAATTCCAGCTTGATTTTAATAGGGTTTCTATTAAATAAATTTGACACAAATGCTGTAACACAGATGGAAGCTAAAACCCCATGCAGAAAAGTTTTCTGTTTTAAACCCAAATAAACACAATTTTTACATGTAAACACATTCTTCACATTATTAGGGCCAAAGCAGTACCTCCCAGTAGCAGTTTTACTAATATGTTAATCTACTGGCAGCTGTCAGTTCTTCCAGATATGCTGAAATTCACCAAAATTTGCTGGTCTTCTGTCTTGTGGAATATATGTTTTAATGAGAAAGTTTTTGCAAATCAGATATAATTGAGAGTCATATACCCATTAAAACTAGTTAGATATTCTAAAAATCTTACAAATATAAGTTAAAATTCTTGAATAAAATATAAAACTGTAGTATGGCCATTGAATGAGAAGTATTTTGTAGAGGTAGGTGTCTTTTTTCCCTACATTTTTATTTAACAAGTTAGTATTTGAGGGCCAAATATTGGCCATCTAACTAACCAGTTAGTTGGAGAAACCCATCTAAATTTGTTACTGAAATCTAATTTAATTATCAATAAATACATTTACTAGACCACTTTAAAAAGCTCTAAGAAACCTTTAAGCTTGTAAAAACATTTTAAAATATTAGAAAGTATTTAATCTGCAAAAGAGCAGTGAAAACTTGAAATATTACAATGCTGATTTCTTTCTCATAGGGATGCATACTATTCCTGGTAGTATATACATGTGTTGCAATAATTTTCTTCAGTAGTACAATGGACTGGAAAATTCAATTTAAAAATTAATATTTTTAACAATAATAATAATAATAATTTAAGAATTCAATGAAACACAAAATTATGTCTGATCTAATTAGTGCAGAATAAAGCTGTGATTTGTAACACTGCAGGTCTCTCAGTGCTGCATTTTGTACTTTTTCAAATAGGTCAGTTTCATATTTGCATTTCTATTTTCATAGATTTCAAAAATATTATAAACCACTTCTACAGTCACCATAAAGTTTACAGTTAGACAATTCAACATTCTCTTAATTTCTTTCTTCCCAAGCACGCAGTAATAAATAAAGATTAGCATATTATTCTTCTTTTATTAAAATGCCTTATATATCAGTTACAAAGGACAATAACTAAAATTGTACACAAAAATTTTACAAAAGTCTCTTCAGAAGAATTTAAGAAAAATATACACACTCCTTTTGGAAGGAAGTGTGTTTCCAGGATAATAAAAGGCCATTACCTTGACCGTTGACATGAAGCCATCAGAGTCATATTTATTGATGAAACTTTCAGCTCCCAATCTGCTGCACTGAATGAGCATCATACAGCTGTCAGCAAAGGCAGAGCACAGAAACAGTGATAGCTTGTGACATTTTCCTTTCATAATTTATGAAAACAAAATACCTTAGAGTTTGCAGAATGCCAGAAGAAAAAATTTAGAATAGTTCCTTTAAGGAGAAAGCCCATAAGATAAATATCTTAATTGTTTATCTCTATTACCAGAGAAACATACCTGTTAGACTGATATATCCATGCAGAACTAATTGATAATGTCTAAATAATTTACTCAATGAAAGAAGAAATGCTGCCACACTGCAAAGAAACCAAGTGAAAAAGACCCAAAATTAGAACCTTCAAAGTAATGGTACTGTGAGAATGCTTTGGGGGTCTTTACAGGGAAATAAACTCCAAAACCTTGAAAAAATAATTGCATTAATAAATTGCTGTAATAATTGGCATAATTTCAGAGGAACTAAGACACAATTAGATGACAATTTAAGTATTATAAACTCGAAGAGAGCATTTTTTAATATTTAAAAATGTCATTTGCACATATTAGAAACAAGCAAAGGGGGAAATACATCATGATGTGTTGGGTATGTTCTACCTCTTCATTTCTCGCTTGGTTAGATAAGCTATAAAAATGAACATACTTGAAGCTTCTCAGGTAGCAGGACCTTTGCTCACAACTCAAGTGAAAAAATGTTTGGATGCCAACACCCACTCTGCAGTATCCCCTTCAGGACAGATGCTGTGAGCATCAGATAAACTCGGGAATCTTGAAGCAGCCCAGCTCAGGGTGCTCAGCACGGGCCTCCCACTCTCCCAGGAAGATTCCCCTTACAGGCTGGGGAAGCATTAAAACCCACACAGTATGCACACAGTCAACATCCTCCCCATGTTTTGCTCCACATGCTTTTCACACACCAGCTGCCACCAGGGAGGAGACTCTATGCTCACAGTGGGATGCAGCTTAACCCATAACAACCCAGAGTGGAATACTGTATATTTTGTAAACACATCCATATTTCTGATTAGCTGAGACTTTCCACCTTTGAGGATCCCAAGGGAGAGCTGTGTGCATCTACCACTGCTTGGCAAATCTTTGGCTGCAGTTTTGGGGAAACAGGTGGACATCACAGAAGTGTTTATTTACCAATTCATTATACCTAAGGCACATTTTAAAACTATCCACTAGACCCTGGCAGGTGGGTTAAAAACATACTTACAGAACACTGGGCATTTTAAGGTTTTGGTGGAACTTCTCTCAACAGGCAGGTGGTGAACACACTCTGGCCAGCATCAGCCCTGGAAAACACCATCTTCTAAAGGGAACATTTTACAGATAACTTCCTTACCCCTCCTGAAGGCCTTATGAGGAGCTTAGTGACTGCTGGGGAACAGGTGACAGGAATCAGCTGTCAAGACTGTTTTTAAGAGAAAATGGGCAGGGTCAGTGCATGAAGCAAGCCACTGAAGGGAGTTTTGGGGCACAATAATGCCAGTGGTACCATTTCCCTGTAGCAAAGTCTAAACTGCATCCTTACACTGCCCTCTGAGAGAGGGAAGTGGCTTTTCCCATTTTAAAAATTACTTTGAAACATATATCGGGCCAAGGAAAAAAGAATAAAGTACATGAAGTGGTCTTATACTGAAGGAAAAAAAACTTGGACTTTTTAACAGCGGTTGCTTCTTCCCATCTGTCTTTCCCCATTTCTTACCCCCAGTCCAGCAAGAGGACAAACCCCTCGTGTGGCTTGCATAGCTCTCCTAGTGGTGACAGCCATCCAGCACTAAACTGCTTAATAAAAGAGGAGACAAAGTTGCTTTCCAACATCACACTGGTCCCTTCTACAAGATTAATAGAGGCAGTGGCAGCTGCAGAAACAGGACACTTTTACAGCAGACCTCGGAGGTTTCCTGGTTCTGCTGGCATCCCGCTGATCCCCGCAGGGGGATGGATGTCCCTGGCAGGGGGATGGATGCCGCTGGCATCCCGCGAGGGCGAGGTCGGGATGGAGCCCGGAGGAGCCCGAGGAGGAGCCAGGCAGGGCGGTCGGGCAGCGCTGCGGGCACAGAACGGAGCGTGGGTATCAGTGAGGATGTGACCTCAGCTCAGGGCCACCAGCAGCGAGATCAGCACCCGTGCACCGCTTGGAGGGGAGATTACCAAAGGCGTTAACCAAGTGATCAGCCTCCCAGCGGGTCAGAAGTAGCGAATCAATCCACTTTTGTAAAGCATTACGGCCAGAATGCGCGAAAGATTTGTAAACCGATACACTATGGATTTCTGGACCTGGAACCTCTTGTCTGACTGCTTACAATCTCTTTTGGATTTGCTCCTTCTCGCTTAATAGAGTCTTTTAAATTGGATATCTTCTTTTTAGTGTTTTATAATAAAACTTTCTCGGAAGAAACAGTCAAGTTTTAAGGCAAAACGCTAGAAAAGATGAGTTTAGAAGATCTTCAAAACCAGAAGGAACTGTTGAGGAAGCAGTAAAAGTAGTGGTGATTGAATATTTACAACCACCTACCTGTGCTTTGAAAAAAAAAAGTTTTTAAAAATAGGATAATTTTGATGAGGAGCTACAAAAACCACAGCTATGCAGTTGTGCATTCAACACAACTGAGTCTGCTAAGAAATAAAGTATACCTGCCTATATCTGTTTCCTTTAGAAGTATTAAAAAGCATACTTTCATTGTCTAAGCAACTGCACAAACTCTCATGTTCTCAAATAAATTACAAGAGAAGGACTCAGCAAATACTGTATGCATGTCTGTATATTTTAAGGCTTACCTACCTATATGACTAAAAATTAGATGTCCAGCTTGGACCCAGCAACCCAACACTTTGCAGATGTTCACATCAACAAAAAGTTCAAGGTCTCTTTGACCCCAAAGTAAGAAATTAATCATCTGCAAGTCCTGCATTAGATACTAAAATAAGTAAATTTAAACCTAACATAACTGCAAAGTCCAATGCTGAAACTCTTTCTTTTAACCAACCTCTTCATTGGTAAACTCTTAATTAGGTCAAATTCTGAGAAGCAACAAACATCTGGCAGCTGCAGTGGTTTGCCCTGCATTTGTGCCGAGCTCCCCTCTGGATGCAGCTCCCCGGGAGCTCTGCCAGAACAGCCACTCAGAGAGGTGTTAACACCTAGAAATTATAGTGGCGTTTCTAACTAACCCTGCAAACCATACTTGTTGCCTTCACATGGATATGTGTGGCTTGGGCAAATAATAATTTATGCCAGACTTTTTTCCTCTTGTGACTTTAGTTTTGATATCACATCATGATTCAAAGCCCGGTGCACCATAAATTTTCTCCAAATGTGTAGTAATTCCTTGGCGCAGTCTAAAGTTATGATTCATTTATACTGGAGTGACAGCATAATACCTAGGTGTCAAAATCCATTAAAACTGTTCAATGTCTTCTGTTTATTTTTAGAACCAATTGAGACTTAACTGATGGTGAAAAATATACAGTCAAGTGTGTTTACTTCACCTTTACAAAGAATCCGTTATAGTCCCAATTAATTTGTTATTCCTGTCACAACAGGTACTGGATACTTCAAAACTGTCATTACCGTTTCTCTCTGTTTCTTTTGCCTTTTTTTTTTATATGAAGGCTTCTGTTTATTTTTAACCCATTAGCAGGTAATGGCTTATAGTTTTTTGTAAGATAGGAATTTTACACTGCATTCTATTCTAATTAGAATAAATATGATGAATAAATATGTTTCCCCATCCACTTATATGCATCATGCTCAAAAGTTCTCTCTGTCACAATCAGGTGTCCTAGTGCTGAGTTTAATGACTGTTCACAGGATGATACAACTTGTGTATCAGTATGATCAGCTAGATAGAATTTAAAAATATGCTATGTGCCAGTTACAAACAGCAAAACAGTTTTTAGCAAAAATTCAGAACATCTTTTGTCATGCTAAGTGTTAACAGTTCATTCTTGCTTACAGAAAATTCAGAACATAGTTTCAGGGGGATAGGGAAGGGCAGGGAGAGAACCTGACAAAACCTCCATGAAATGGACACTAAATGTCAGAGCCAGAGTCCAAAGCAAAAGTAGCCAGGATATTCTCTGCAAATAGCTGTAAACATAACTCCAAAGAAGAGTTTCTAGTGGTTGTGTTAGAGGAAGGGCAAATGAAATACTGATGTTCAAATTATTTTTACAATACTGGAGCCAAGTCATCCAATGTTCAGGGAAACAGTCATGGTATAAAACAAGTAGGTTAGGAGTCATATGAAAAACTGAGTGTAGCTGCACATACTGGTCCTGATGCTAGTCTGCCATGGGTGCTGCCTACAGCAGCCCTCATCCTGCTTGGGGAGATGGGCCCACAGCCTCCTCTCCCCTTCTCCCTCCCTTGCCTGGGAATTTTGGCACATTGCAGGTGCTCATCACATCCCTGCCCACCGAGGGAGCAAAGCAAGGGGTTCCTGATCACTGCCCTCTGCTCCAGCAGAGGAGGAAGGGTGACCCAACACTCAGTGACAAGACAGAGAAAGTACCTCACAGCTCAGGACCTGTGGCTAGGGGTACCAGCCCAAATACGAGCCAAAGCCAGGGCATCACCTCCTCGTGGGTGGAGAACTAATGGGAAGGAGCTCTGGAGTACGTGCTGTAGTTCATTGTTTTATGGCACTCAGCATCATCTGTCTTCTGGCTTTTACTTCTGGAAAAACAAAATACAGGTAGAGGACTTGACATTACTTGAATGTATCACTGGTGAACCTGCTGCTGCCCCAGCAGCATGGACTGTCATTCATTTCTGAGGCATGTTAGCTCACTGAAGCAAAATGAGACATCACTTTTTTTATTAATCTGCTATAAGGATTTTATTGCAATTTGGATGATTATACTCTGTAGTCATAACTACGTAAAATTAAGCATAAATAGTTGAATTGACTCAGAGGAATTAGAAATTAAATAGGCCTATTGGAGTAAGTCTATCCTTATATCATTATATTATGCTATCTACAGTATATTTTCTGGTCTTATGACTTGTTCATTTTTTAAAATCTCAGAAATGGGGCTTTCATGATTTTCTTCTTTTTACAATTGCTGCCTAACCTAATAGACCTTACTCTTAGCTAAATTTTTTTAATACTTAGTTTCACTATAATTGGATGTCTTTGATTCACCCTAAGGACCGTATCTGCTTCCTGCATCCTTAATCATTACACCCTTCCACTTCTTTTATCAGTGGCAAACATGCTCTGCCCTCTCCCATGTTGGTGCTTTAGCTCTTAGAACACAATTCAGAGCTCTTCAGTAATGCCATCATGTCTAAAACCTGCAGCTGCTGCTGCTGGACACCAGAGTCCCAGCACAGTGGGAAAGACCCAAGCACAAAGCTGTGTCTCATCTCTCCCTTGTACCTTGGACCACTTGCAGATTTCCACACTGACCTCGCGCTCTTGCTTCCCACCACGGCTATAACCAACAGAAAAAGCATTTCAGTAAGAAAATAAGTGGGGTTTCCTTTAAAAAACTCTTTGCAGGATGGGGTTTTTCTTAGGACAGTGAATTAAATTTTTGCGAGAGATCATTTTCAGACATTTCAGACTAACTATATGGAGTGAGGGGCAGCACTGTAGTGGGAGGAACAGGCAATGAGAGACTACAAGGGGCTGCTGAATTAGCAGCTTCCTCCATATTATTTCTTGTAAAGTACTTGTTTCTTGGTCCAAACTAATTTTTCTGAATCCTATACCACTAAAAACGTATCAGCTTATGAAATTAGAACTCTTTCCTCTGAGGCTGCCCAGAGTGACCTAACACACTGGCTTACCTCTCTTACTCTGCTCTGCCTTTGTACAAGAAAATGGAACTGGCAGGAGACAAAAATCCCCCACTGCTCTTTTTGATTTGTGGTAATCAAAAGCAGTAGTTTGGAGCTGCTTGAATATACAAAAGAGGGGTTTTGGTTTTTTTGCAAAATCTGTACACAACTCCATGCAACACAGCAAGCCCAAACAGCCAAGCACTAGAGGTTCCAGCACAATCACTATCACAGTGAGCCACACTCTGGGCACTCATGCAAAAAACTCACAACTTCTAAGTCCAGTTGTGACCAGGAATAATGCGGCTTACACTCAG
This sequence comes from Notiomystis cincta, assembly GCA_013398075.1. Taxonomy (NCBI): domain Eukaryota; kingdom Metazoa; phylum Chordata; class Aves; order Passeriformes; family Notiomystidae; genus Notiomystis; species Notiomystis cincta. Next base: position 217,259 of record VZRX01005615.1, on the reverse strand, counting down.
TCAAAGCCAACTGGCCTTATTCATGTAGTTTCAGTTCTCATCATCTAACTATTCCCAAATAGTTTTTCCAAACTAGCACATTGCCTTCTTTAGCTTTCACCGTATGAGCTCGCAACCGCACGGTGAGGTCCGTGGTTATTGAATGTCTCTGGTTGGGCAGGAGAGGTGCTCCATCACAGCCAGCCATCCATCAGCGCTTGCCGAGGCGGCTCACACCTGACCTCTGCAGCAATAATGCCGCATCAGGCAGGCCAAGCACCCGCTTTAGCGGCGGAGCGGGGAGCGAGGGCGGCCTCAAGATTAAGTGCGCTGTTCTGGCTCCGCGTTCCCAGGAGCTGGGCGGGATCCTGCCGGATCGATTGCGGGACTTCACCGCTCAGGACCACAAGCGGCAGCAGCCGGGCAGAGATGGGCAGAGCCCGCTCAGGAACCCCCCTTAGCGCCCAGGCAGCAGCCGGGCAGAGATGGGCAGCACCAGTTCAGGAATCCCCCTTAGAGCCCAGGCAGCAGCCGGGCAGAGATGGGCAGAGCCGGCTCAGGAATCCCCCTTGGGGCCCAGGCAACAGCCGGGCAGAGATGGGCAGAGCCGGCTCAGGAATCCCCCTTGGGGCCCAGGCAGCAGCCGGCTCAGCAATCCCCCTTAGGGCCCAGGCAGCAGCCGGGCAGAGATGGGCAGAGCCGGCTCAGGAATCCCCCTTAGGGCCCAGGCAGCAGCCGGGCAGTGATGGCTCAGGAATCCCCCTTAGAGCCCAGGCAGCAGCCGGGCAGAGATGGGCAGCACCAGTTCAGGAATCCCCCTTAGGGCAGCCAGCTGAGCGCAGGGTGGATGAGGATTATGGGGAAGGGAAGAGTGAGATCCTGCAGCAGCAAGTGACATTTAAGCAAGTTACACGTGGGAGAGCAATGAGAGACAACGATGCAATTATGTTTTTCCAAGTTTCCTACTGCAGCAAAACCCTGCCATCTCCCAGTGTTTATGTGTTCAGCCAACTCCACGTCCATTGCACTAAAGAGCTGTCCAGGAGCAGAAGAAGAATGCACAAATGCAGGTATCAGTGAGTATGAACTATGCTCAGTCTAGTAAGACTAAAGCCAAGAGGTTCCAAGCATCTGTCTCTTCTAACAGCCACACAGGTTTGGCACCAGGATGGGAAGAAAAATCTCGTTATAAAATTTCTGTGCATTTGCTTTAAACACAGAAAACCTCACAGACTGGTCAAAACCCTGGCCAAACTTTTGAAATAAAGTATTTGTTTTTATGCTACGATTAAATAGAAGCCTGTATTTAAATCATACTAGCACTAAACTGAGAGGAGCCCTGAGGGTTGGATATTCTGCTCCTCCTTGTGGGTCCCTTCGAACTCAAGATATTCTATGGTTATATCAGGATTAACATCCAGGCTTATTAGCAATCCTCCCATGTGGAACCAAATCCCACAGCCCTACTGAAAATCCAGTTTCAAGTTTTTGCTGTGTATTACACTGAATATCTACCTTAAACCTCATACTTTGACATATGGAAGTTATACTGAAATCTCATTTGATACCAGTGTTAATGAAACAATTTAGAAATTGTAGGAATCTACAGAATCTACAGAAATTCCAAAGTCTTCCTAGGACTCCAGCAGTTCCAAACCTGTGTTTTAATTATCCACCTTAGAGTTTAATTTGCTTTTAGGTGCTTTGCCTATATGGAAATTCAAACATTAAAAATAGATGACAGTAAGATTGGAGTTAAATTGTTGCATACAATATACTTTAGCCATAGTTTCCAACCTTTCAATTAATGGGGGTTATAAGGCCATGTTATAGGTGTTTAACTATAGTATATTTTTCCTTCTACCTGAAAATGAAGACAAAATAATTCTCCGTATGTATCTACAGGAAGAGATTAAAATCTGAGCAAATATACTCCTTTTCCTGTTTATATAAAAACAAGTCTTGTATGTCCAAAATCTTATATGTCCAAAAATATTTCAGTACCATGCAAACAAATGTCATTTATCCAATTGCAACAGAGTACCCATAATGATGCTTTAATTGTTCAAAAAAATAATATTAGTGTCATTGCAAGTCTATGCAATTACTGAAAGAGTCAATGTATTCAATACTAATATTTTTAACTACTGCTATAACTCAAACTCCATTCCAAGTTTTGCTTTGTAAACTATATATTTTTACTATACTACTTCAATGGTGTTCAAAAATAATTTAATTAGAAGAAAAAATGGTATGGAATTTGTATTTTCTTCTGTGAGTATTCTGGAGTAGTTCTAAAAGATAAGTTGGATGAGTGAAATAAAAAAGAAACACACTCTTATGTCTCGATGAAATTAAAACAAAAAAAGGCAAAAGCTTTTTGTTTTTCTTTAAAAGATAAAGGTATGTACTCCAGTAAGGCAGAGGGTAAGAACATCCCTGATAGCTCAATCTATTCTGAGATAATGTAAGAATTTGGTTACAAGCTTGCCAATTAATTATGTTATTTGACACTTGGGACCAGTTGAAGTCTTGCTGATGTGATTAAACACTTTTTATCTGCTCTATGGAAACATTAATGCTGAAGTATTTATAATGATTTCAGTTTAAAAATGATTGTTACATAAATGTGAGAAAACAAAAATGTGAAAATAACTCTAGGCTTTAGACAACAAAAGAATCCAGGTGCCACAATAGGCAGCCCATCTCATCCATACCCTTGCAATTAATAGGAAAGAAGTCTCACTCCATGATCATTGTTTCATCTCTACTGGTAGGAGTGCTTAGCAAGCACATTGTAACCCACAGGTTTCCATTAGGACAGCACAGAGCACCAATGGTTTATGAATAACACAGATCCTGCAACTACAACAGGGGAATAGCATAACAGCCTGGAAAAAAACTCACAGAAATGTTTTTTAAAGTGCCATTGGGTACAGGTTTTTCTTCACAAAGCCATGCTGTAGCAGCAGGGGAGGGGTTGCTCTTGCCTCACCTTTCTACATCCCTAACACAGTCACACTTTTCAGGTGAGATTGTGTTCCAAGAGACAAAACCTTGTGGTCCCATCGCTGCTGCTCACCCTAGGCAGTGGGAAAGCAGAAGTATTACTTTCTCATCATTCTTTCTGCTTGTAGCTAACAACCATACAGCTCCTCCCTCTTAGCTGAGTGTGGTTACCTGACAGAAGTAATTAAAACACGTAAAGAGAAGAATTTGTGTCTGGCTGCAGCAGCTAACTAGCCTTGACAGGGTTTGCATGTGACAGCAGCAAAGCAACACATGGTGCCACCGGACTATAGTCAGAAAGTAAAAGTTGATTGAGGGGATAAAAACAACAACAAATAAATAAAAAGGATTTTTGCCTTTTAACCACTCAGGATAAAATAAAGTCTCTTTGTCATAGTCAGTTTATCACATTAAGCCTGAACTAATAGTTTCTAATCATAGTGACCTCATCCTGCCAGAATGCACCGGCCCCTAATCCTTGCTGTAATGTTTTCTCATTAGCTGCTCAGCATTGGCCACACTGGTTGTAGCAGCTAAGCACTGCCTCAGGCACCACTGGAATTAATTACCAGAAGAAACACTGCTGTTTTGAATTGTCATCTTGAATTTATCACTCGCCACTTAATGTAACTCATCTGACCTAATAGCTGCTCCGCGCCACCGGAGGCCGCGGCGGCCGCCCGGGGCGGGCCGTGAGGGAGCGGCGGGTCCCAGCTGCCCGGGCGGCCCGGCGGGCAGCTGCTCCCGGCACGGCTGCAATCCTGCCCCGCGGGCAGAGCGCGATAACGATGCCCCCAGCAAATTGCAGATTACCCGGGGCTCACGCCGCAGCCGAACGCGAGGAGGGCTCGCCGGGAGCCGGGGCCGATCCGCGCAGCAGGCCCTGCCTGGAGACCGCGATCGTCCACTGCGCTGTGTGGGGACACGCGGCTGCTCGTTTCACTCGTGTTACACCTCCAGAAAATAATGAAAGCGTTCATCTGTTCACGTACAGATGAATAAGTGGCTGCAGGAGAGCTCACAGAATCAGACCTTGCTATTTTCTCCCGAATCGTGAAGAAATTGCTCATTAAAAGAGAATGGAGGTCAGTAACACAGGTATGAACTGCCTCTACATCCTTACACACAGTCTCCACGTGTGTCAAGATGAAGGATCTTTCTAGGGTTTGCATCTTTAAAGTCCACGATAAATGCATTCTTTTGCTTAAGGCAAAAACATTTAGCCAGTACAAAATACAAGTTTTCCCGTGCACGCACTCTCATCCCCAAGCCTAAATTTTGTGAAGAACTTGCAACTGACTCATTTCACCTCTTTCTGACAAAAAATGGAATAGCCAGAGCACCCAAATTTCTGCTCAAAGCTGTGTATTTGCAAGCTTCATTGAAGTCCTTAACTCCATAAAAAGAAGTAATTTTATTATTGGTGAAAACAGGGATGACTCAGTGTAATAAGCCAAAACTATCCTACAGATAACATAAATATGAAAAAAATTGCCTTTTAGTAGGCTTCTAACAATAACAATTCTGAACACGTTTCCTAGGCAAAGAGGTTTCCTCTTGTTACCACACTGTATACTCATCACAGTAAACTTAGAGAGATGTATAATATGATATAAACATTAATAGTTTCACAATTGTGTTTTAGAAAGACTATTTATAGAGAAAATACAAAATGCCTCCCAAAAGTATACTTAGACGTAAGCCACCATAATCTTCTTGCTCATGCAGCAGGAAATCTAATACACCAGCTCAATAAACCTGTAGGAAACAAAGGTTTTATGTAGCATTAAGAGTCACAATATTAAAATACCACATATTACATTCAACTACTCTTACAACACTCATTTTAAGAGCCAAGAAAATTAAGTGCCAGTTTGAGAGTAATAATATCAAAATGTGCAGAGGGAGACTAGAGAAGCACAAAACTAAGAGGACCCCTCATGATATATTTGATGCTTGGGTCAGATCCAAATATTTGACAGTATTGACATTCTGGGTTATCACCAGAAAATACTGCCCCACACAGTAGTATTCCTTAGAATGTGCTGAAAAATGTAAATTCTCAAAAGCTAGCTTAAAGATGTTATTTCAAAATTTATACTTTGCCCTCTTTATTATTAAGAACAATAAAGTCATCATTATCATTGATGTGTCAATCAAAATCCACATTTAAATATAGGTACATGAGAAAACACATATATGGGCTTGTGATACCACATTAAATAGGGTATAAAGATCATTGACCTTGTGATGGAATAATCTGGACAGCTGATAAAAATACTTGTGATTTAGTCATTAAGTCCTCTCACAAAAAATTTATTATTATTTTATGACTGTGTTTAAGTGTTAACCTGGTAACTACTCCTCAGAATTTCAGTATAGGCAGAGCTTTGTAGGATTCAACTCCTGAACACCTGGCTCTAGAACTAAAGATGAGACCAAGAACTGGGAATCTCCAAGTTGCCCATTTCCAGACCCCAAAGCCTTTGCTCCACTTCCAGCTAGCAGGGAAAGATATAATCTGTTAACAATTTATATTTTTTAGATACCAAAAAAGCCTAACATGGCTTTTGCATTTGTTTATAAGTTCACAACTGGATACTTGGTGGATTAGGTTTGAGGAAAACCTTTGGATGGAGAAGAAAAGAATGTTTTCCAGCCATTCATACTTTGTAAATGCTTGCTGGATAGACAGAGTTTGAAATGCTTTGGTAAAACGAGTTAACAGATGAAGAACAAGTGTGGTGATCAAGATATGTTTATCATATAATTCACACTTGCATGTATTGTTTATGCATTTATCTGGTTATAGCAGCTCCTTCCAATCCATGCAAGTAAGTGGAAAGCAATATTATTTTTATCAAGCCATAGGAAGACTGCAAACCCCTTTAAGAGCATGAAATAAAGTTGATTTTAAAATAGCATATCCAATTGTGACTCCAAGCAAAACTTAGATAAACACATCATTGAATAATACAGTCCTCACAGTAGGAGTATAAGTATTCTGAGCTTATATTTGTATCACATATCTGGGAAAATGACCTTAGGTGTGCATTTGTGGAACATAAGTGTTTATTTCACCCTGTTCTTTAATTATAAAAATCCATATTATAAATGAGAGGAAGCACCAGCTGGCACAAAGAGATTCCTTAGAAGAGTGAAGTATATCTAAAAGCAAATTGTGTCTGTTGGTTATTGGGAGACTGAGTTTATGCAAGCAATTGTCATGCAAGCAGAGTTGGGAGTAATAATGTGGCCTTTAATGACGGAATGATGGACCTGCCAAACACTAGCTCCTGCCATAGACTGCTTGTATTTCCCTGCACAAAGATGCCCATCTGGGAGTTATTAACATATTCTCGTCAATTCAGAACCTACTTTAACATAATCCATATTTGTTGGAGAAAGTCCAACATCAGCCAGAGAACAGTGGACACGTGATCTGATGACACATTTCAAGCAGCACACATAAAGCATGCTTGGGCAGCTAAGCAATTCAGAAATGCAAATAGCAAAAGCATTTCTCTTCCTAGATAAAAAGGACAAATCCCTTCTGGCATAACATCTTCTACACTTTTGATACTGAATGGAAACAACAGGGGTAGGAAAGGGGCAGGTAGGAGTTTTTCATTTCATTCCAAGCACACTGGCACAGTCTTGCTCAGAAGCTGCTGTTTTGGAAGCCCAGCAAATGCTCTGCTGCCTGGGGACAGTGAGAGAGAATACAAATTCTCTTGTACCAGAAGCATCTCACACTTGTTTGTATGGTACTTATGAAAGTGAGCACTGTTTATTTAAAGGGAACAGAACTCAGCATCAAAGAAACTTCATTAGAAAATTATTTGGTCCTCCAGGTCAGTCTACTCTTGGAAGCTCGTGTTTCCATGGAATTGGATTTTCATTGTTCTATATAAATTGGGATGATTCACTATTCATAAAGCTTTCTGAGGTTTGACATGTGTTTTTAAAGTCTACACTGGTCCTGCTGAGGCCTCACCACACTATCAAAACTTCAGTGCCAGTGAGACACTGTGGAAGTGCCAGCACTCAGAGGCCTTGGCACAGCACTCGGATGTACAGCATTCCAGAAGGGTGACACCTACAAACCAAGCTCCTTTTTAAACCCTCAACTCCATGGAATGTGATGTTTACTGACTTCAGTATCTGAATGGATAAAACCCCAGAAACTGCTTTTCCCAGTCTTACTCAGTTTTGTCATTTTTGGTGTTCAAACTAATATTGCTTATGACCTTTAAAAACGTTCAGGGAGATATGACTTTTCCCATCACCCAGCCACTATGGATTGATTCCAACACGTCTGTGAGCTACAAAAGGATAGTGTAAACAATAGCTTCCCATTAAACTTCAGTTAAACATTAGGACTGCTGTCCAAAGATCATAGTTAAAGATAACTGAAGTGTTACTATATTCCTTTGTGTAGCTCAGTCATGACCCTAATTAATGTGTCTAGTTTAGACATGTATCTCTTTAAGTAATGGGTGGTTTGTTTGGACAATTAGGCAGAGTTGACAAGGAAATTTTCCATCAAACTGGGTCATAAAAAGTACATTATTCAGCATTATTATGAGTAAAACACTATTTATTACCCGAACTTTACAATACACCATTATCAATCATTACCTGTCATTAAGGTATGTTAACATGAGATCAAAGAGACAAAGCCAACTTAAACAAACAGAGGTGCAGAGAAGGCTTTTAGACTTGCTTATTTAAATTGAAACAAGTGTAGCTGAGTCCATTGATTAGCTAGAACTTCCTTTCAACTGAAGATGCAAATCAGGTAATCAGTGCAATCTCAGAGCAGCCCTTACTCCTTGACACAGATCACAGCTGTGCTCTTTCCAAGAGAGACAGGCCTGGATGCTCTCATTGAAATAGAGGAAAATCCCATTGGGCTTTCTGGCTGCAGGTTTAGAGTCACATTAACTCTCACCTATAATATTATTTGATCATTCATTAAAAACAATCAAGAGAAATCATCTAAAACAGAGGCAGATTCCTGATTTTAAGAGATTCATATCTTTAAAAAAACCCTGAAGCACTGCTTCAGCAAGTTGTTCCAGGCCCATAAGCCAAGTTTTTGAGCTGTTTTCTTACCCCAGTGTTTGAGGCATAGAACTGGATTCCCTTTGTCCTGAGTGCCATGCAATGCTCTCAAACACAGGGCACTCAGCACACTCTGTATCAAACAGAGAAAGGCCTACAGGAGTTCTCTCCTCACACTCTGTGCCACAGATCCCAGCAGCCACCCTGAAAATCAGGAAATGATCCCTGAAAACACAGCCCTGTTGTGCACTAAACAACACTGCTCTATGAGCAACATTACAATCAAACTGATGCAGTATTTCCTTGAAGCTAGCACAACATGTAAACTATTGGGCAAGGTTTTCACTCAAAATAACAGATTTTAGATGTGTGAGCGTGTTTGGATTTTTTCCAGCTACGCTATTTAACAGTCTTGCTGCAGTCTGCAGTTTTATTCTGCCCTGCAAGATTCAATCAATGTTCCAGAGAGCTGAGAAGGACAAAACTAGAGGTCTCAAACTATTTCTGATCAACCAACCCTATGCCAAATCTTTCTGAAATTTTGGAACCATTTGAATTCCTTGTTTCTCAGCATGCAGTTAATCATCTTTTTTGTTTTTCAGATAAGATTGTAAGCCATAGACACTCATCAATCCTCACTTCCACAGAAATGTTTCCCTCAAAAAGAATTTCCGTATCAAATGCATCCATATCATACTCTAATTCCTTCTACTGATCACAACTTCTGTACTATGATAGAGCCAAACATTTTGATATAATTGATAACTATTCTCATGTTTTCTCTGACACTATATATAACTGGAAGTCTATTGCCAAGAAAATGGTACTGTGTCAGAAATTCAGTTTCAGAAGGCAAATGAGGGCAAATTCAGTTTCTGAAAGGCAGAAAAAGGGTTTATAGTCCAAATTTGTCAAAGCAAATAATGCTGGGGCCAGTTTGAAACCTTCCCAATGCAAAGAATAGGGGGGAGGGCCAAGTAGGGCTCACTTCAGACATGAGCAAGAGCTATGAGGTAGAAAAAAATGGTAAGAGAAAACATTAATTGTACCTCACACTTATCTGTTTAATTATGGTATTTTCAGGGATTTTCCATACTATCAAGGTGCTCCATTAGCATCCTATAAATATTCTGAGAAAACAAATCCTGCAAGCACCAGGGCACCTGTTGTTGTGGTGGAGCTACTCCTGTTGCCAGAAATGCCAGCAGTTCTCCCACATTTCACTTTAGAAACAATTTCATTGACAACACTCAAAATTAGAGCATTTCCCTTTCATTCTCCTATCTTTTTTTGGTGTAGCTGTTATGTTGCTTTACTCAACCTGGTCTATTGCACTGTGTATTGCTACATGATTTTACCTTTTACAGCTCATTTTTAATTGCATATCATTGCTACCTTTCATGTAAAGAGACAGGGCCCTGCCATTCTTACTAATTATCCAAATCACCAGTCACTGTTTGCATGCGTGTGGCCTCACCTGAAGCTTTTAACCCCAGGTTATGTCTCTAAATCAAAGCAAGTTGGAGGTGTCTCTGCTGTAGTGATAAACTAATAAAGGTTGCATGACACACCCTTTCAGCCTCTGGAAGTCTTGTTCCTGGGATTACAGCACTCAAATGCAATGAATATTTTGGTGAAGGCAGGGAAGGCTGGGAGGTTGTCCCCATGCTGTGTGTTGGTGCCCTGCTGTCCCACTGAAGTGCAGCCACAACAGCACTGCAGCCTTAACTGCATTGACCCAAACACATTTGGTGACAAAACCCTCCACAGTGAGGGCAGCAACACCTCCACTCTTGCCTCAGGATAGCTCCAGATTCAACATTTGTGTTGGGGAACACTCTGGAGAAGGTCTTTGTCCTATTCACACTGACCAGGGTGTGCCTCTTTCCTCACTGCACCGCAACTTACTCTGATTCTCAGGAATTTTAGTGTTAATTAACAATATCCTGTTTATTAAATGAAGTAGTAACATTCAAAATTGAGAAGAAGCTGATGTGTCCCTCCCTGTTAAGCCATGGTGGCAGTGTGTGTGGGCATGTGTGCATTTCCTGCATGTCCTGCTCTTGGACAGAATCACAGTGCTGCAGGCAATGTGCCATGGCAATGCAGCCATCACACCTGGATTTTCAGAATGGATACACCTTGCCCTCTCTCTCACACACACATCCACTTCCTCTGTGTAGCACTTAATGCTGTATTTTTCACTCTAAGTCCCTTAAAATAAGAAGTAATGGGTTAGCTGTGCATGTCCCAAATTTCCCCCTTTGTTTTCTCAATTTCTCAATTCTCAAATCTCACATGTGAAGCAGGGAAGGATTTTTTTCTTTTCTTTTCAGATTTTCCTCAAAAATACTACGATCTTCTAAAGTACATCCACTGCACCATGAGAAAAGGAAAAGGGAATAGAAAGCCTCTCCCAGTAGATTGAGGGGGGTCATGGGAAAATAATTATTGGATTATTATTATTATATAAGGGATACTTGCACCCATTTCTGACACTCCAGTTTCCCTCCTCATAAATCAGTCCCCAGGCTAAGACTAAGATGTCTCATGATGCTCCATTCTCTGCTCTCCCTAAATCTTTAATACAAAATAGTTCATCTGTAGCATTAGAGGTGGAGGGGCTCATTGTGAAAAAGACACTTGGCTGGAATTGCAATGGCAGAAACAGCAATTTTCACTTTCCAGCCCTGAGCTAGGCCCACGTGGTCCAGACTAGAGTGAACATTTACACTTTGGTAAGTCTGTCCGTGTCCACTCTGACAATGCTTTCCACCCTCAGCCCTGCAAACCCTGCCCATAGCAGAGTTCAGACAGCCCACTGTGCTCCTACAGAGCATTTAAGCTTTGATGAATCTGCTTTTGCCCTTCACAAAATTATGTTAAAAGAAAAAAATTTCTTTCATTGGTGCTAAATGAAGCAATTACTGAAATTTCAGTTAAAACCAAAATGAAATTCATTTGTTTAGCTCATATTTTCCTGTTTTCCTCTGGGTTTTTTTAAAAATACTGGTTAGTAATTTTACATCCTAGCAGGAAAACATTAAATACTTATAATACCACTGTTACAGTGAAAATACTTAGGGTTTATAATGTCTCTCCAGAGACGGATATTTAATACTCTACAGATAGTTTAATTTAGCATAAAATAGTGTAATATCTTCCTTATTTCTATTCATTCATTTTCAAACTATGATACCAGGCCTAGAACAAGTCACACATCACATACAAATTTCCTGTTTTGCTAAGAAATGCAAAAACCTTGCAGCTCCTGTTGACACCAGTTTGCCAGCTCTGCACCATCTCACTCAGAAAAGAAATGTCTGTCCAAAGAAAACAAGAGCAACCACCAGTTATGGTGCTCTGAACTGCCATCACACAGAACTCACTCAGGTCACCACAACTTCATGGTCAAGCACATGATCTCTGTCTCCCAATTTTGCTAGAATTACACTTGCCCAAATGGGGTCTATTAATTTCTTTCCCAGAGTCTTTCATGGAATTCAGAGGAAATTTTCTCTGAACCAAGAAAAATTTTTCAGAGCAGTTTGGCTACACTTCATGGCTGTGAGTGCCAGCAAAAGCATGCTGAGAGCCTCTCAAAGGGGGCAGCCTCCTCCAGACACCCCAGGAGCTCTGGCTGTGAGGACAGCGAGGGCTCTGTGTTGCAGCTGACCTGGGTGCTGGCAGAGGGTGGGCTCAGCCACTGCTTGCTCTGATACAGCTCTTCTGAAGAAGACCCAGAAGGTTCAAAGAACGTGATCTTCAGTTATTATGAACATCAATCAGCTTCATGTGGCCACATATTCCTCTTTCCCAAGGATTAACGCAGGGCAAATCCCCGGAGAGTGCACTAAAATCCATCTGCAGCAGCTCTAACGTTAATAGGAATTGTGTGCCTCTTCTCTCATGGCAGGTCACCCACAAGACTGAGCAGGCCTAAATCCTAATCTATTTTGCAATGAAAATACTGGGTGAAGCATGCAGGACCTGGCCTCAAGGTGGACTGGTGGAAAAACCAAACAAAAGCCAGGTCCCTACCCCATTAATCCTCATTACAGATGTTACCACAGAGGAAACCTTTCTCTGAAATTTGCATTTCTGTTATCCCTTGCCCTTGGGTCAACTCAGTCTTGACTTTCAGCAACTGGGGTGTTCACAAAGGATTAAAAAGTTATACAAATGACCCAATCTTCTGTCACAGTAATGAGAAAATCATGTTGTGTTGTTGGAGGGGTTTTTGTTAAATCACAGCCTTTGCTATTCACTAACAATCAAGTGCTGAAGAGGCAATAATTTCCAAAAGGAAATGTAAATAACCTTCTCTGAGGAAGGACTGCATACAGTAGGCTGGAACCTCCTTCAAGTTAATTGCAACACAGTTCACTAATGAAACTTTCCATCTATTAAATCTTAACAGGCATAACTATAAAAATGGCGCCAAGCTCTCTCTCCTGCCCAGGAATGCTCCAGACAGCATCTGCAGAGACTTTCACACTTATTGTCTTTGCAGGGATTAGCTATTATCCCTAAGCAGCAATGGCAACGTGCAGTAACTTCACAGCAGTTATGCTGTTTTCAAATTAATCTGAATACTGTAGCTGGCTCCAGGAAAGATCACAGCAGTGGTGCCTGGTTCTTGCCAAGTACTATGCAGCAGATCTGACCCAAGATGCTCTGAAGTCAACAGGAATCGTCTTCCTTTGCTTTCATAGAGTTCAAGATGAGGGTCAGGATAGGCAAGGACGTAGCCTGCACTTCTGTCAAGACCTGTGCTTGCTTTAGAGGCAAAAAATCTAAATTCCACTCCTTCACACCTGTTTAAAAGAGAACACACAGAACATCTCTCCTGGCACACAGCATCTTGCAGGGACTACCTTTGCTTGTTTGTGTTCCTGTAGAACATCATGATGCACTGCTGCTCTTAATCTTACGTTTAATTTCCTCTCACCAATCCTTTCAGCTGTTCAGACTCTTAACTGACACCTGTGTTTCTCACTGGCAAGAGTTATCCAAGATCATCTGCTGCCCCACATGAATGCATTTTTAAGTCTTGCTTTTCTGCCACCTCCTCCATGTTTTCAGCTGTCCTTTGCTCCTTATCTTTATCTACAAAGCATTAAGAGTGGCCCAGAACACATGGATTCATTCACTCCTGAATATTTTAGTGATTGTTTATAAATGAGTAAAAGAATTCTGTGTGTCCTAGTTGACTTGAGACTTGCTGTGCAGAGAGGAAAACTATCCTTCAGCCCTTTTCCTCTGTTCAGTGAGGCTACTGAAATAGAAGCAGTAATTGTAAGTCAGGCCAGATGCACTTTCAAGGAGAAAGAAGCAGCATTTGCAGAGGCCTGGGACTGGACATAGACCCATTAAACCACAGCTCTGCTACTTAGCTTAAGTGAGCTGGAGTGCCTGCCCTGATGTACCAGTCAAATAATCTCATTTATGACCTGATTCCATCAAGCTGAAGCCAGGAAGAACATTTATCTCCAGTATATGCAAGTTTGAGTCTTTGAAACTGAAGTGTTTCTCACTTGAGCAAAACAATAAAGTGCATTTAATGCCAAGTATTTTTGCTCAATAACTGTACTGTTTTCCCTTTGACTCTTGTACTGGATTTCTGGATTCTACTCCAGTACATGATTTCTGGATAACCTTATCAGCTCAGTCTGTGAACATTATTAATCAGGGATAAACACATCCCATTCACAGGCCTGTCCTCATAATTACTTGGACACGTTATTTGCTCCAATATGGTTTAAAATACACTTAGTGAAAACCAAGGCATTCCTGTCTCCCCTTCATTTGCCTTTCTATTCAAGTAATAAACTTCTAGTGCATTACACTGAGGAAGGATACTATATGAGTATTCCATGTTATTATACAGATTGCAGTAAATCCAAGTTAATTACATGTAATAGCTAAAAAGTAAATAGAACTTCTAAAGACAAAGTACAAATACACTTTTATTAGCCATGTGTTAGAACTGACAGGTACCAACAAAGTGCATGGTGCTGTGCAATATACCAACAAGACTGACTGATAGAATATAGCCCAACATTCAGGAAAGAAAATTTAGAAGCTTAAAGCAAAAATATTTCATTCTTCTCAAAAGCTTATCCAAATTTTAAAGGTTGTCTTCACTGGCAATATATGTTCTTAATATATTTTATCAGGCCCAAAACTTACCCAGAGCCAGGGCATAGTACCTAAAATAAAGAATCCTTGTCTCCCCACAAAAAAAATATAAACAAACAACTAAACAAACCCAACAAAACACACCCAAAATAGCCCCCCAAAAAAACACCACCACACACAAACTGTCCCCCCCACAAACTGAATAAAACACCACAATATTCAAATTTATGTGAAAGGGTTTTTAAAATTGCCTTGAACCATTTCGTTTCCTACAGAAAAGAGGAATCTGCAACTCAATGTCAATTTTTCATTTAAAAGGGATGATGAAGACTTGGCTTGTAGCAACTGCTTATTTATATGACCAAAAATATTAAAGCTCAGCTACATCTTTCCTTTGCATGAAATAGTCCTAGAGTAAGTTCATGGCTGCCAGGTGCCATAGATATGAAAATGAACTGTTCTGGAAAAGGAAGTAATTGTAGAAAGGAAGGGTGAAGAAGCTAGAGAGTAGGGGGAAAAAATCCTGCACTAATCTCATTTTAGTAACATTCTAGCATCAGATGCCTTGAAATAGCTTTTATATTTTTACAGAGACAAGAAGTGAGCCTGTGCTGATCTGATACTCCTGAGAATTGCTCTGGGAGCATTTTGTTGAAGGAGTCTTGGCAGCCCATCAGCACCTCAGTTCAGGGGCAAACACTGAGATGAACTATTAAGAGCTCACTAATGAGTTCTGGATCCATCAAACACTTCCTATGGAAAGTTAGAGTGCCATCCACACCACAGACAAAGCACCTCCTGAGCCCCAGGAGCCATTAACTGACCTGTATATTCCAGGTGAAAGTCCTAAAGTGCCTTTCAAGGTGTTCCACCTCTAAGATCAGTCCAGACAAGCTGTACATGAATGTCACATATTAGTATGACCCTGAACTGCCCAAAACATTGGAGCACTCCCTTGGCAGGAGAGCTGTGAGGCAGCACTGGCCTGCACATGTTCAAAGTGAATCCTGCTCTGCCCAAACCCCTTCACGTGGAGGGGTGAGCAGTCAGGTCATGAACAGCTTTTTCCCTTTTGAAGGTCAGCATCATCATCTTGTCTTTCCACAAGAAATCAAGGGATGCTGTTGAGTGTTGTGGACCAAGACAACTTTGCAGAGATCTGGCTCACAAGGAGCCAAGTTGGCCTGAGAAGCAGCTCCAGAGGCATAGCAAAGCACTCAGCTCCTGCTGCAAGGCTTTTGTGAGAGAAACTGGCAATGAAGATTGCCAGAATAAAATTAAATGGGCTATCCTTAGATTTTAGCTGGAACCCTACCTTGTCCACTCCAATTTTTCATGTTGGAGCTGCCTTTATTTTCTGTGTTTACTGTACAGCACACAGTGCATTTTTGGTAGTAAACAATAAATAAAAATAATTCCATCTGAATTATTTTGATCATTCATTATCTAACCATAGGATATTATCAAGGCATTTCCAGTTGTATTTGGAATAGAGATGCTAGGAAGTGAGATAATTATCCAGCAGAGCTCTACTCTCATCCCATTAGCCAATTTTGAAGAATAAACTTAAAGTAATGCTAATAAAGGTAATTGAGATGTGAGATTAACCTCATCCAAATTTCTATAGCCATGAATTTCTTCCCACTGTAGAAATGCAAAAACACCATGGGGCTGACATGGGAGGAACAGAGACTGCCTGAGGTGTGCAGAAGGGAAGCAGGTGACTGCCTAAGATGCTCAAGCAAAACTTGCTGAAAAGGAAAGAAGGAACAAAGAACAGGGAACAAAACTGATTTCTGATAATTATCACATCCAGTGAAACTCCAAAACTAGCAGAGAGTTAAGAAAAACGCTGAAGGAAAATGGAGTCATATTCTGATGAAGAATTTCTGCATTAAAATACCAAGCACAAACCTCCATACAGAATAAGGAAATTATTCTGAACCATCACAAGCATATAATTTTCTCGACTTTTGTTCAAACTTGTCATCCCAGACCCATTTAAAGTCCATTACATTCTCTGTTAAGACTTAGGTGGAAGGTCTTTAGATATTCTGAATCCCAACGTGGAATCCCATCACAATGAGAACAAATTAAATACAAACTGACACTGCAAGAATAAGTGATAACAAAAGTCACCCTCACACTTACACAGACATCCTACAGCTGGGCACTCCTTACTTCTATGCCTGTGTGCCAAAGACCAAAGAGAAACAGAAATCATTTCCCTTAACCAAGGCTTGAATAAGTACTTGAAACTTCAACTCTTCCTTGTTATCTCTGTTAGAGTCCTTACAATTATATGTACACTTCTTTTTGTTATGTTTCATGACAGCTTCCCAGAATCTATGAATAACAGTGTGGTAAGAATTTTGAAAGGATGTGCATATTTTTAAGGAAAATGAAAAATAGGATAAGACTGTGGTGTTCAACCTTTACTATACTACATGATGGATATAGAGCAGCTCTGCAAGAATTTATGAATACTACATGCTGACCTGGTTATTGAAATGTTTATTGTTTGACTATATTGACTTAAATCAACAGGACTATTGTGGAAATAGGGAGAAATCACTCAATATAAGATGCCCCAATATAGCTTCTTAGAGCTAGTTAAGAAAAAATTTCCCAAAGTATTTCCTGTGCAGATTCTGCCTCCTGAACAAAGCAAGGGTGTAAGTCTGTCTTGCCACTGTGAAGCCATGTTTGGAAGCAGAATAAGGAACACTTGTGTTCTGTATAGATAGGAAGCCAAGAGGGAGTTGTTCACACAGGGGACATCTGCCAAAGCATTTATGTTTTTCATGCTTTGTTTGAGCCTAGAAATTGATAAATTTATAGGCAAGGCTGAGAGACAGGTAGAATTTCAAAGTTGTCTTTTTTAACTTCAAATTTTATATTTATGTAGCTAAATAAAAATACTTGGCCATTACTTGTATTTTATTTGAACATATCCCCAGCTAGAGAAGTATGATTATGAACTCAGGTCAGTGGCCTGGCCTACTGCACTGTTCTCAGCATTCATCTTTCCATGTTAAATGAAAACAAAGCATATGCAGATTATTCACATTAAACCAGAACTTGGAGCTACAACAATGTGGTTTAAAATAAAAATCAGCTTTTGTAGCTGGTTTTGCTTGATTATTTTGTTTTGCAAAAGATTCAGTTGCTTCAGTAAAAGAAAAAATATTTAGTGTCAATATTATTGTTAAACAGAAGTTTTGTGGATTATTTCTGTAATACATGATAGAAAATGAGGCTTCAAATTTGTATCTGAAAATGATGACACTTACTTGATTACACAGATATAGCATACTAAAAGCATAAGATTAAGAAGATTGTTACTAAATTTTGTATTCAGAACTATTCTTTAATTTCAGAGGACTATAATTTAATAAGACATTCTCTATTTGTGCTATCACTTCTAGAAACCTTTACTTTCTTAGTAGTGTCATTGAAATGAGAGAAAGTAAAATTAATATTAGAAATTATGGGGGCATCTTTTTCTGTATATATTAAACAAGTTTTCATTCAAAGGAAAACCTTTAGATGCATTTAGCAAGCATTCATTTGCCCAAAACAGAGAAGCAGCATATTGAGAAACAAAACTTCTGTCAACACAGTTATCCAGACTTCTGCTGCAGTCACCAAAAGATGTAGACACTAGGTGTAGAACCCCACCAAAATGAGAAAACCAGCAGAGGGCCCAGGTGTAGCCCCAGTGCTGTCAGGCAGAGCTAGAAGGCAGACAGGAGTTGGAGAGCTGCGAGTGCTGATGCCTCGCTTGCCCATCCCAGCCACAGCTGCTGGAGGGCAGCAGGGACAGGCAGGAGGTGAGGGCTGGATGCAGAGCAGCAGAGGACATTTCTGACAGAACAGGCTGTGCTGCTTAATAACTTTCTGGGTAATATATATTCAGCTACTCATGAAAGTCCTATTGTGTCTGGCCAATCTCACTATCACCCTGATCATGAAACACTCCCTCTTGATTTCTCCTCCTAGCAGGAGTGAGCAGGAGGGGCAGTGTGACAGGCCTGAACTGAACTACCATCCTTTCAGTCAGTAACCCCCAAGCAGCCACCTTTGCCACCTGTTTTCCCTCTGGATGCCTGCACTGCCCTCTGCAAAGGGCTGCTCCTCGACACCAGCCTGCCTGCAAAGCTGCAACAGACAGCAATTCAAGCACTAAGAAAGACATTCTGTCAAGAGCAGATGACAGGAAGGCTCCAAAACTGTTGTGGCTAACACTGAGAGAGACTTGAGGGCCCAGCTATCAGTCCTAGGTACCAGAGAAGGGCTCCAGGTGGCTGAGCAGAGCAGCTCATCACCCTCCTGACACCGCCAGGAGAGGCACTCGCTGCAGAAAGCTTCAGATGGCCATTTGCAAGGTGTTGTTTGTGGGGCTTGGGAGAGTCTGGTACTTGTTCCCTCACACTCAGCCCCAAGCAGACAAATCTCATGCCTCCCCAGACATTCTGCAAAAGCTGTACGTTTAATAGGGCTTGCAAAAAGACTAAGGGTTTGCTTCTCAAATAAAGAAGGGATGAAAGGAACTTTCCTGGGGTTGTGCTGGCTCAATTCCTGTTTGATTGACTGCTCATGCTGTTGCAATGGTGGTTATTAGAGCTGGTAAAAACACAATTTCTGTCCCACAGGAATTTCCTATACTTCAACATTTGTTTTCATTCTGAAACAGCATTAAGTATTTCAAAATAATGAACACTTTCATAGATTGAGTGGCCCTAAAATAAATTTTAAAATGTCATTGTGCATGGGCACATTTTCAATCCAAAGGTCTAACCTCTTTTCTCCTCTAGCCAGTCACAAGGGTTTACAAGAGTTTTATTTCCAAATTCATCATATCAGTATTCTAGCTGATTGCTATTCCTTGGGAAGACCCAACGCTGAGCTGCCACCACACTGCTTTCCCCCCTCCCTCCTTAGGCTCCTCAGTCTGCTCAAACCCAAGGTATCTTTGGAGCATAAAGCAATCATTTGAAGATTTCTCCAGAAAACTCAGAGAGCACTGAGCTAGCAACAGCTAGATTCTGCACCCTCCTTTGCTTCCTGGCCCTTTGTGGGGTGCACTGAAATGAGGAGAGCAGGTTATTAATAACTGCAAATCTCGGTGTTCCGGGTTGTCAAACAGACATTTGGTTCCTCACATACCCCAGGCAGCTCACAGCAGTCTTTACCCAGAGCTACCACAACTGCACTCTTGCTTAGCTGCAGTGCACAATTAGTGACGAAATCCACCTTCTTTTATCTAACCTGGCAGCATTTTGAGGGAGGAGGAGGATGTGAGAACCAGCAGCTGGCAGGAACAGGCACGTGAGGACCTGCAGGGGTTCTCCAGCATGGTGATTGCTGCCTTGGTCTTTTCTTCCCCTTCTAAAGCAATATATAGCCTCAAATGGACAAGTGACATTCTGTTCATCCCTAAGGACACACATGAAGGACCCAACTGTCCTCTCTTCACACCTTTCAAGGCTCCAGTGAGAACCTCGTCACCATTTGCACCATTCACCCTCAGCCACAAATGCTCCCTTCCCTGGCTGAGCCACACAAATTACAAAAGGGTAATATTACTGCATCACAGTCTACTAGGTGGAATGTAGCTGCACCAGTGTCTCTTGGCTTAAAATAGTCCTTATGGAAAGCTCTGCTTTAGAGAAATAATGTTAGCGAAGGAATGTCAGGTTTTGCTCTCGTCGCTGAAGAACAAAATCTAACAAGGGTGGTTGTCAGCTATTATGCTTTTGTACTGAAAAATTGTACAATCCTTTTAAGTTACAGATAATGATTTTATAGCCTTTTAACAAGAGGAGCACCACTGGGTAGAATTTTAACAAGAGAAGCAGGATTGGCAATTTATTAATTTATTTTAAAACAGCTGAATTCCCTAAGTTCTTCCTTGATTTAAGCCACGGCCTGTATTACAAACAGAAGGTATTATAAGCATCTAAAGTAGCCATGGTTTTGATAAAACTCTCTTAAGTAATGATGATCCTGCAGCATTCAGACAAGTCAGGGGTCAATATGACCTTATTTGCCTGGGCCTTTCATTAGGAACACTCTTTCTGCAGTACCATACTTCTGGTACCTCTGAATACACAGAGGATTCATGCTTCAGTTCTGCATGTATTAAGAATGCAGCCATAGCAACTACTAGCATTAATGAACTATTTGCTTATGCAGTAATAATTAACTTCCATTACATTACTTTGTGTGATTACTTTCTTAATTGCCTGAATTATGCATCCATTTAATATTTAATAACCATTCTCAGAAATCAGACACTGGTAAAAAAAAAACAAATTGCTCACAGTTTCCTTGCAATAATTAAGCTCACAAGAATAAATGAAACCTTTTAAAAATGAATGCCTTGTGATTATATCCTTGCATATAGAGCAAGATCCTAAATTAGCTATTTATTAAGTCTAAATTTAAGACCAAATAGTACATTTTTCACTTACGCCTTGGGAAATCAACCTATACAATACCTGACATCACCAGCATAATTAAGTGCCATCTATTTACTTTGAGAGTCACGAATTCTGCATTAGTATTTAGAACATTCAGAAGCGTGTGTGGAAAAATATTTTAAAATGCTTCCTTGGAAAAACAGCATCTTCTTTACCTGAGGTAGCTGCTTAGTTGTGCTTAAAGTACTGGAAAGATCTGTGAAGCATAAATAGCCTTCTGATGGGGAGGGTTGGGAAGGGTTTATCTTTTTTTTTTTTGGTCATGTTTTAATTTACATACAAACAATGGAAATACATTTATAGAGCCTGAGGTCAGGCTTACCAAACAGGATGAAATTCCTTGTTGTATATGAAAATAATGTTTACAATCAAAAACAAGCAGTCTGATCCACTTCTTTTTTCATGTTGTCATCTGTCTCTGAGCCCTCATGCCCTGCAGCACCCAAGCACAGCCACATGCTGATTTGCAAAGTGATAATGCCATTACATTATCTCACAGCAGCTTTGTTTCCCAATGGTTTGCAATGCATTCACCACCTTAAATAAAATGTGCAACTGTTTTACTGGATATTGTTTTGATGAATTGAGTCTACTGAGCTGGACAAGACTGGGGACCGGAGGTTTTCTATTCTGCCTTTTTTTCCCCCCCCTTAAGTTGCATTTGCAAAACTGCTCTATTACCCCACATTGATTATGGCAGCCATGTAGAGATGTGTTTATCAGAACCACGACACAGCTCTGCTGAAGCTACAGGGATACCAGCACATCACTCCCTCTCTTCTCCCAGACACACACACTCCAAATAAAACCAGCACAATGAAAATCATTCCAGGCATCCTGCACCCAAATACGCCTCATCCAATACAGCAAATAAGTGAGGGGCTCATTTCCCTAGAGGTGGGTGAAGGAGGAGTGCCTGCTCTCCCCGTGCCCATACAGGTGGATCACTTCCAGCACACAAAGCTGCAGGGAGCCAGCCAAGGGTGGCTCCCATTTGGGGTGTCAGGAGCCAGCAGTGGCTGCTAGCCCGAGCTCCCAAACCGAGCTAAATTGATGCCAGCCTCACTGGCTGCTGCTACAGTGGGCAGCATCATTAGGATTTGCTTTTTAAATGATCTCTCAGCCTGTAAGCCTGAGAGCTGCTAGCAAAGCAAGGTTAGAAAGAAAATGATGGCAGCATGTTGATGCTTCACAGACCTCATGATAGTTTCCGTCTGTCATTATTTACGTCTGACTAGATGCGTCATGTCAGCTACCTAGAAGGCACTTTAATATGAAGCTCTTGTTTTCCTCTGCTTTTCCACATCCAGACTGGGTATTATTATTTTTTTTGCATCACTACACTTAGGTGAAGCTTGCTTCAATCTCTCTGTAATGACACACAAAGAAATAAAAATTGTTTAGCTCATGTTATTATACATGCTTCTATTCTAACAGACCTCTTTGACATTGTTCACAAAATGGTGAATTTAAATCAATAAACAGACATCTATCAAAAGGTCAACTTAATTTTAATCTTTTGGCTTTTTTTACCAATATTTTAAGCAAAATAATTTCTTCCTTTAGTTTTCAGTAAATACTGTATTAGTGGATTACAGCAGCAACTGGTAATTTTAATGGCTGATGCTATTTAGTAGTTCAATTAACATTTTATTAATACTGCCTTATAATGTGATGAGTTCTGTCAGAGTCAATGTAAATAAGGTTACAGCTATCAAGTATATGTCAGTTTTGCCATTATACCATCTCTTGGCAGTTCAGATTCAAAGGATTCACTGGCACTGGCTTGGGATGAAATGTGTAATTCACTCCTGAGTAACACAGCCAGCCCTGAATTTGATCTGATAACTTTTTACAGCCATAGCAGCTCATGTGGTGGAGGAGGACACAATCCTTGCAGGCTTCTGGCAGACAAAGCTCTTGCTCAGAGATTCACTGTGTCCAAGCACGCCTTCCCATCCTGAATGGACTTTAAAACTCATCCCTCTGCCATTTACCAGGGGGGCACTCAGCCACGACTTTTATTTGTGCCCCAAAATAGCAGTTCAATCGTTCTGTGGCCTGACTTTGCTGAATAATCATATGAACTTATTAATACAACCTTTTCTAATCCTTTAACTCAGCAAGCTGGCTGTCCTGTCTTCTCATTTTGCCCTCTGTGAAATTAGTGACAAGCTTTTTGCATGCTTTCATTTATCTGAGCTGTGAGGGGTCTTGCACAGTCTTCAGTACAAAAAAAAATCATGCAATATTTCCAAAAATTATTGAATAATATTTGATCAGCTGAATTTTGTTCACTTTTGTTTCGATTTTGCACATTAGAAAATACCTTAAACCAGTTAGTGGTATATTTACATTGCATATACTTTGGACTTCCTTATGATTATATTGCCTTCTTAAAAGTAAAACTGGAAGGGTAAACTATTATTGTTTCATAAGTATCTCACATTATGATCTTTAAAATTTAGTAGGGCATGTAGGCTTTGGTAAACATTACTTATATAAAAGAAATTTTAAAGGTCATCAAGTTTTCCCACTCACCTTCTCAAAGATGAGAAGATGTTTCTGTTTTTAATGGGCAAATTAACATCACCAAAAAGTATTTTCTCTAAATCACTAAAATAACGTTTACCTTCACATGGGCTCCAGACAAACAAACAAAAGATAATGCTTTCCCAAAGTTACAGGTACAGCTAGCTCACCTACTCATGGAGTTGAATTCAATGGCTATATTATGTGCTTTTTTGGGGTTCCTGAAAAGCCCACATGTAGATCACAATTATTAGAAAACTGCTGGATCTTTGACATTCTCCAAGAAATCTACCTGAAGTAATTTTAAGTTCAGGATAATGTATAAATGGCTTGCTTCACATAGCTTGTTATTCATTATTTGTGTAACTTGATCGGTTGCCTAAATCATAGGGTCTCTTTCTCCATTGCTCAGTGGGGTGATGTTAGCCCTACAAAGACACTGATTTGTCTCCATGGACAAGGCCCTAATGGTTAAGTCTTTGGGAAGCATTAAAGAGGTTTTCCTTTACTCCTGAAATAACCTACAGGGTTCTGACTGAACTTTGTGAACAGGAGCTCAGCACCTCTGCCTTTCCCCAGCTTTGTAACAGGGAGAATCATAACACCATAAACATAATGAGAATGAACTCTTATTTTTGGACAGACTGGAAGGCTTTCATAGGAATCAAAGTCATCTTCCAATACTGGCTCTTGAATTGTTAAAAGAAGAGGCAGGAGGTAACAAACTTGCTCACTATCAACAAGACAATTCCACCAAATCTCCTCTCTACATAGTTTATGGTGACAACATTTATATTTTTTGTGAAGAAACTTTAATTTACCTCTTATTTGGATCTCATTAGTAAAGGTTAATACAGCAATACAGTTAGGGCCTCATGCTTATCATCCATCTCATGTGATGTGCATGTGCCCAGTGTTTTCTGTTATAATTACTGCAGGGCACACCAAGTGACACCAACAGCTCTGGATGGTCCCTAAAGTCATGGCATAAGTCTGTAGGTTACATATTTAGTTGTTCTGGAGGGTTTTACGGGTTTGTTTTCAGGTTTTGGGTTTTTTTCCTCAGAAGTGCTGCCATGAAGAGGGTCTGAACTGAGCAGGGTAATTCCCAGGATTTGAAGACTGCCCTGGAGTCCTGCATTTCAGGACTGCAATGGTGGGCAGTGCCAGATGCCCATGAGAGCCGCTGCTGGAGCAGGCAGTTGTGTGTGGTGCAGGATGGGGACCTTCTGTGAGCAGAAAACAGAGGCTGCTGTTTGGCAGCCAGCTTCTCTATTTTCCCCTTCACCTGGAATTACTGCTTGGCTGAAAACGACCTGACAGCCCCCACTAAAAGACTGCTAGGTGCTAAAAAAAACCCTGCGAAAACTTGTATTTCCATTTAAAGTCCAAGAGCCTTCTAAATCAAGCTTTCTCCTTTGTTTAACTTTGTATCTTCTGTAATTCACACGTGGAGCTTCTTCAACTTTTTACCGGCTCCATACGCTAAACGCATCTCAAGTTCTTCAGCATCTCTTACGCCGGGAATTTATAGACTCTAAGCCACCAGCAACATTTAACTGGTAAATTCAGTGGTAGCCTCTCGGTGGTTCAAAACCCCGTGTTTTTCCCGCCGGCGGAGCTCGGGGGAGCGCTCCCGCAGCCGGCGGCGGGGCAGCGGGCGGTAGGTGGCAGCCGAGCCCCTGGGCTCCCTCCATCCTCCTCAGCAGCGGCTGAAAATCGCCTCTCGCTAGGTGTTAAAGGTGTCATTTCCCAAACGATCCTTCCTTCCCCTGGCCTCCGGCTGTAGAGGCAATAATGCGTAGTAATGTGTTTTAGGTGAAGAGCCAAGAAGCCCTTAAACTCCGCTGCCTGCTTTTGAGTTCTGAGTTTGTACGGATCCCAGGTTTTTGGGGAGTGTTCTAAACTTATGGGAAGAAGTGCCATAATTGTCCAGGACTGTCCTGAGGCTGTGTACACGGGATTTACCCCCGCCCAGAAGAGACAGCCCCCTCCTAGCTGGGGCAGCAGCTCTGCCCTCAGGCACACGGACGGGCTAAAGCACAGCCCTGGTTTCACAGGCACAAACGAAAGACAAAAAAACCTCCCAGTGAATTAATGTTTCATTTCCTTTTCTACATTGCACACACTGAGAAAAGCAATTTAAGGTCATCTCAATCTTTTTCCTCCTATTGAAGTGGCAAATATCATTAAACATAAGTGTCGAGCATCCAGGAAAAGTTCCACAGCAGCACAGATGTGTCACACTCACAGCAGGACTATTAATCAAAGAGGCACTCTCCATGCACACACAGGCCTCTCAGTGTATCTCCCCATGGGTCAGCATCACTAAGTCCTCAGGTGACTTCTACAGCAATATTCAGCAATACTCCAGTGACAGATCAGACCAAAATTTGGATTCATGCTTCACAAAATATTGGCAGTTTCATGAATCCATTTTCTAAGTAAGATTCTTTTATCTTATTCATCACTGCATGCATCAAGTAAACCAGGCCTACACTGAGAAAGCAAGACATTTTCAAATTCTTAGAATGAAATTTAAGTGCATCTCTAGTTATGATTTTGAATCACTGAAGCTATGCCACTAACCCACTAGACCTCCCAATCTCACTTGCAATTCCCAAATATTTAGTTCATTCAAGAATTTTTCTCATATTACCTTGTTCACACATAAGGGACTTCTGGAGAAAAAAAATAAGCGGTGGTACATTAACATTTCATTTTCAGATGAATCATTCAGGTTTCCTCACTATGGTGTAAGAGCCATGAGTTTAATTTTATTTCTACAAGTAGAAACCATTTCCCCCCCGTTATCTTTCCTGGTACCTTAGCTTGAATAGAAGCTGTGAATTCTGTGAACACAGAAGTGGCCCAACTAAAGCACTCCACAGCCATTAATCAGCTTGTATCACTCAGCAGAACCATCTAAAGAACACAAGGAAACTTGACTTTTCACAGTGATTAAGAGTACCTTGAGTTTGAACACTGACTTGTCAAGCTGCAACAAGATGATGCAACCCAGCAAACATGCAGAACAAAGTGCCAGATCCATACAGTGATATCCAGATTTATATTTCTTTTGAAGGTGTGTTTCTACAAGGACTGGTATGAGCATAAACAAATAAAGCTCAGAAATATTAGAGGGTTGACTGAGGACATTATCCATGTTCTAGAAATATTTCATCAAGGGGTCAAGAAAGTGAACTTATGTCCTTGTTCTATAGGTAGAACAATAAATGAGGAGTTGAACTGCTGTTCCATGAGTTGTACACTGAAATACAGTGATAACACAGGCAGATAATGGGCAAGATATTACTTTTTAAATATTTTTATCCGAGAAAATTGAAGAAAAAACTTTATATTACTTTAGAGTAGTAGTTGTAAATACAAAAACAAAAGAACTATTAATCATAGTTATTCTTTCAATTATGTAGTTTTCTTTTTGCTTTATCCAGAGCTACATGAAACTTTCAAACTTATGATGAAAATTTTGAAACCTGAATAGGATTCACTTTGTAACAAAAGAGTTTTAGTCACCAACTCAAATCATCAGCTGTGCCATAGTGCTATAGACTGCTCAGGAACCATTGGTAGATAAGAACCTTTTGTTTTAATGCTGGTTACAAACTTCTGGCTCTGCCAAAAGGCAATCAGGGACCATCAGTTGGGAACAACAATAAACTCTGGATCAAACTGAAAGCAGTATTCAGATGGATACTCAGTCTCAAGCTGACAACTCTTGCTGGTGGTAGAAACCATATTTCCAGTTAAAC
Source organism: Notiomystis cincta (assembly GCA_013398075.1). Lineage (NCBI taxonomy): Eukaryota > Metazoa > Chordata > Aves > Passeriformes > Notiomystidae > Notiomystis > Notiomystis cincta. The sequence continues at coordinate 190,273 of VZRX01005615.1, read as the reverse complement.
TGGTCCAAATCTGACTGGGTGAACATCTACTGGAAAGGGGAAAGGTAGCAAAAGAAAGGGAAACTTCTAGTAATTTACCTTCCTACCCTTCAGTAGCACAAAAGCCATCTTAACTGTTCAGTATCCTGGTGATAATTCCTTCGTGATATCAACTGACATCTGAGGGTCTGAAAACCTTCCCATTCTAGCAGCACATAGAGAAGGGCCACTGGACAGGTGTGTTTGCATAAAGAAATGCAGAAGCACCCAGAAGGGCTAAGGTTGGCCCAGAGCAGTAGCAGCACGACTGCAAAGCTCTGAAGATGCAGCACACTGCTGTCCTGAGAGCAGGTGCAGGCTTAGACTGCTTAGGAACCTCTGTGCAAAAGTCTTTGCCCTCAGCTGCCTTCTACATTCACAGTTAAAAACTCCCATCAGCCACTTACACCACTTCAACACATCCCAGGTGTCTCTGCTGGGAAGTGCTAAAGTGGGCAATAGGCTTCTTTTACAGCTGCCAGCCTTTCCTCCTACTAATACTCCATTTTTTGTACATTTTCCTAGTGGCACTCTTGTCTTTCATTCTGAAAAAACAAACACAAAACATGAAACCAAGACGTGAAGCATTCAAACTTCACAAAGCACACTAAGTATTTAAGATTAATCTGTGTAAAAAATAAAAAGGATTCAACTTCTTTGGCCAATCAACAGGACCAAAATGACATCACCAAGAATCCAACAAATATTAACTGAAATCATCCAGAGATACACCTATAGCTGCAAGCACTGTGTATATTAATTAAACCATGTTTGAGAAAAGGTGTTCAGGCTCACAGAAAAGCTCCAGACTGTGTAGCAGATTAGAAAACCAGCAAGTTACTGGTGTAGTGTTTGCTATAAAATACTAGAATTCTGCAATACTTCCAACAGCCTGCTGAAAGCACCTTTCTGAAAAGAAAAATGCACCATAGCCACATCAGTGTTGCTGATCAAGTATTAAAACTTAGGCCCACATGATCACATGAATATTATCCCTTTCACATCATCCAATACAAACATTGAAGCAAAATATAGGCATCCTACAGAGTCAGAGCTGCTAAAATAGGTGTAGAACTATACAAATTGATTCTACAGACAGAAAGCAGTTGGTGTTTTCCTCACAATGTTGTAAGTCAACTTTCAAAATAATGTAGGAGGGGACAGCAAAGACCATAGGGAAACTTCTGGCAGATGTTTCTAAAGAAGTCTAAAGAGCTGTAGAACAGCATGGCCAGCTGCTGCTGCAGCCACACTTGCACAGAACAACTTTTCCAGTTGATTTCCAAGCCAGGTTTTCCTTATCTGAGAGGAAATAAAACACTTTATGCAAGGTTTTCCTTTATAAGCACACACTACACTATTTGCTGTGAATGGCACTTGTTCTGACTTTGTACTATTACCTGGCACTTGTTTTCAAAATGTCATTGTGGAGGTTTAAAATTAAATCAAAATAACTGACACCATGCATGTGCTGCCAGGGACTGCTGTGATAAGTGTATTTCAACAAGGCTTTTCTATATATACTAATATGAATATTATATTGAACAGGTCAGTGTGGACCTGAGGTTCAGCAGTCAGCAAAAGAATGCAGCATTTGTTGCTAAAAAGCACTATCTAGCACTGCAACATTGCATCGTACCAACAACATATTTTTAAAATGATTGCATATTCTTGACTCATTGCAAGACATCAGTAAACTCTATGTATAGGCCAATACTCCAGAACATTTGAACAGGTCATAGTACTTCCAGGTGCATAATGCAGACTTGGGGACACTGAGCTGAAAATGCTTCAGCTCCTTTCCCTGTAATCCATATGACAGGGTGTTTTACATTTAATTCTTCTACTTTCCTGAATGAAATAGGAAGAACATTCCCTGTGATAAAGACAATTTATGATAACCTATGAATAAATTGTCTCATTTCCTAGTCCTTCTCTCCCTTTGATTTGCTGTGTCCCTCACCTCACATTTTCATTTAAAGGTAGACATAGGTATTGGTCAAGGAATGGGTATAGAAGATCAGAAAAAGTTAATTTACTCATACATAAAGGAAAACTTATGCTCTCCTGGCCTTTTAAAACTTTTGGGGTTATTTTTAACTAGAAGGCAGATCAGGAACAAGGGTAATAGCAAAGTCTGGGAGTAACTTAGTTTTACTTGGTTAGACTACAAGGTGATTGGGAGATTTAAGTCATTCTTCCCTCAGTCTTAACAGATGAGAAGTAATTTTTTTCATAAAATATAATTTTGTCAAATTTATTCATAATGCAACACAGATCTTTTGCATATTTATTATGTCTTTGGTTCTTTGTGTCACAAACACAGTTGTGAAAGTTGCAAGTCAGGCTATCCCTGAGGCAACCACTCATCTGCAGCAATAGTTCAGAGCAAGAAGACCATGACATAAGGTGGTCATGGCTTTTCAGACAGCACAAAACCTGCTAGGTGGAACAGCTGTTCTACTGTCTCCTGCTTGAGCCAGAAGATGTGGAACATCTTCTGTATTACCAACGAGTTTGCAAAGAGTACAGGTCACAGGTATAGGACACGTGGAGACAGGTATTAATCATTCAGTTTAGGCAAGGCATTCCACTGCAGGTTTAAATTTTTCCATCACTAAAGCCATAGGAGGAACTTGTTTACCATCCTAAGCAGAAATGTCTAGTCCTTCTTGTAGTCACACTTGCCATGCAACTAATCTGTCCTTTCCAGGCAACAGCCACAGGTTTCAACAAGCAAAACCCCAATGTAACATGTCCTTCACTGGGAGAGCTAAGTAGGAAAAGGGAGTGTCTGGAGAGGTTGCAGAACAAAAGTCCTTCCCTCTCTTTCCATCAGGGTCAGACTCTGGGCTTTTAAATCAACTCAAGTTCTCAAAATTGCTTTACTGAACTGGTTGACATTTAGCCAGTTATGCTTTCCTTCAAGTGTCAGCTTATGCTCTGTTAGAACACATGGTGCCTTCTACAGTAGCAACCTGCAATTTATTTTTAAAGGCCTTTAGCAATCAACTGGACCATCTTTTTTTGATGCTCAGCCCTTTCCTCTCTCCATGCACATCTAATATCCACTCCACACACCTTTCATATTTTTTGCAGCAGCCACCTCAAAAGAAATGCTGAATTTCGTTTTATTCAGCAGACACATTCTGATTTGGGGAATGGAAGACATTAAATGTGTAATATTAAAAAACCCAGTAAGCAGAATCAAGAAAACACTCTTAACTCAGTTACTGTTTCACAAGCTTTACACACTTTGCACATCACCTTTGCTCCCTCTCTATTTTCCTAAAATTTGCATTGTTAGGTTTGCTATACACATCATAGTACTTTGTTGTTCTCATCCCTAACTTAGATTTCTCTTCAATCCTAAGCAGCACCACTCATGTAAATCAGCACTCCTTAGCAGACAGGTAAGGAAATGAGTGCTTGATCTACAACTCTTACATAGTATTCCATTTAGTGGAATTGATTGAGCAATACTCTAATTCTCTAAATCTCTCTAATTGAATAATTATGCAGTGAAATGAATGTTTATATGCAGTAATGCATGCAGTAAATATAGATGACTGACTTAAGAAAAAATTCAAATGCATGTAGGAGGATGCATTTATTATTTTATTCCAAACTTTATATATTTGGAGGAGGGTCTTACCAAGATCTTTGATTCCCACCTGTGAATGCCTTCATGCATAGCTTCAGAAACTCTTCAATTTCCTTGAATGCTACTCCAGTTCACAAGACATTCATTTCCTACTACTGACGTATGCTCAGAGATTCCAGCATCAATCACATTCTAATTTGCACTACAAGCACTTGTAGAGGCATTAACATTAAGAGTATGTAAGGCTGGAGCAACTGGCTTGCTGTGTTGTCAGACTCCCTCCTCTGTAATGATCTTTGCACTCAGTATTGGATAATGAGAAATCGAAGTCCCAGTAGCCTGCAGTTGGTGTATGAATGGTCTGCATGCATCCCCCTCATAGATCTCTGACAGGGCTCAAACAGCCAGCCCACAGACCCTGCTCTCTCAAATCACTTACCAGTCTCAAGCAGAGAGCAAAAGCAGTCACAACTGAAAGTACAGGACAAACATACAGTGTTTCTCACAAAGCTCTTGCAGTCTCCAGCCTTTTTCAAGAGATTTCTCGAGCTTGTTACAGCCTCTGCACCTGGCAGTCCTTGACCTGGCATTTCATTCAATTATTTGGCTGCTCTCCCCCAGACCCTCTGCACAGCTTTGACAAGGTGCATTACTCCCTTCTCGAAGAGATGCCTCCCCCTGCTCAGAATCAGTTTCTACAAGTTTCATTCAGTGGTCCTTAACTCTTGTGCTGAAAGAGGCAGTGACAGATCTGTCCCTCTCCACCTATTCACTGTTTCTTTAAGCTCTCTATCATTATCATCCTTGGCTGACTTTTCCCCAGACAAGAGTCCCAGCCTCCTCAGCCCTTTGCATACATCCTCTCCCCCTTCTGCACCATCCCATTTTAATGCATCCTCATTGAGATTAGCAAGTCAAACCTCCTTGTGGTAACCCAAGGCAAAGGTGAACCATAGATTTATATGGCTGCATAATGACATTATCTGTTTAGTTCTCTGGTCCTTTCTTCATAATTCCTAAAATTTGATTTGCTTTTTAGCCTGCTGTCAAGCACAGGCTGATGTTTTCATGGAACTATCCATCATAACCCAAGGTCTCACTCCTGAGTGGCAACAGACAGCTTGGAGCCAATCATTTTATATGTGAAGCTGGGATTGTTTTTCCCCACATGCATCACTTCACATTTATCTACACTGAATTTCATCTGCTATTTTATTGCCCAGTCACACAGTCTCTTCAGATCCTTGTGTAATTCTTCACAGTCTGCCTTCATCCTCACTACCTTGAATAATTGTGTATCAACAGCAAACTTAGTCACCTCACTGCTCTCCTCCCTTTTCAAGCCCATTTATATACATTCTTATAAACAGTGCAGAACCCTTGGAACACCACTGCCAAACACCATCTGCTGCAGTAACCAAGCACTCACTCCCCTGTCTATCTTAAGGAATTATCTCCTACCTTTTAAGGAACTCTCTGTGCAAGGACTTCCCCTGCCTCTAAGACTTCTTAATTTCCCTAATTTTGGTGAGAGGGAGTGTTAAAAACATATCAGAATTTCAGGTTGACACCTGAACAGCCCTTCCCTTCAGTTTGACTCCTCCAAATACACAACTCCAAACTTTTTCCTCCATTAATATCAATCTTTAGAAAAAGCACTTTTAAATAGTTTCTTGTTTTCTAAAGCAGCTTAGTTTTGAGATATTAGGGACTATGCCAACCAGATGAAAGAAAAGAGGCAGAAATCTCAGTTTGCCCTTCAGCTCCAAGACTGAAACTTCTTTCAAGTCTGACCCAGTAGCCCAACTGCTGTAATCTTCCATTTCTTTAACCACAACAAGCAGTCTGGTGAACGGTGCAACTCATCCAGACTGGTTTCAAATTACTTATTTCTGACACATTTGGGTGCCTTACAGGGTTCAGAGATCTGTTTGGCTCATCTCTCCTATATCCAGTGACCCACTGCAAACCCACCAGGAGTGAATCCAACACATAACCCAGCAGACAAAAAGCTGTTTGAACAGTATTCAATTTCTCACCAGCTGAAGTGGTGACAGGAGGACAGAGGCAAAGGTGGCATGAGCCTTCTTGCTACAACAAACAGGACAGGCATGGAGATAAAGGAAATAAAGATCTTACTGACACTAGATGTTATCTAGATATTTCTAATATACACTGGACTCCTCCAAAAGGAGTCTATAAAGCTTCAATTATTTTTTCTTGTGTAACCCTATTTGGCCATAAAAAACCAGCACTGATAATGTACACAGGGTAAACATTAAGGGCTTTTATGACTTAGGCTTTGGAGCTCAAGTAGCTTGGCAACTCTCTTCTTCCTGGTGCACTGAGCCAATCTCACTTTGGCACAGCAAAGTGGGGTTTAACCTGACTAAATGAAGCCATAACCCATTATTAAAGGCACCTGTTTGCAATTTACCCAAGTGCAGTTGCTACAACAATTTCTCCACATTCTTTTGAAAAATCTTTCTTAAATAAACAATGCTTTCCTTGTTTATGAAGTAAGATTATTTTGATCCAGCCACAGAACAAACACAACCATAAATTCTCCATCAGAGAGAGCACTGACAGGGAGAAATGATGCAGGACCACTCAGCATGGGCTGTTAGAGATGTACAGGGGTGGCTCCAACTATCTGCTCCAAACCAGGTATTTTTTGAGCACTTACAGTTTCCTCACTTGAGCCATATCTACAGGAGTGAAGCCAAACACGGGGTGCCTTCTCTTGCCTCTGCACACACATTCCTGCCCCATGGCTGCAGGAGCACCCTCTAACCTGGCCCTTCCAATCTGCCACTGCACAGCCGCTCTCTGCTGAGTCTCTGCTCAGCAGCCCAAGGGCAGGGAGCACAGAAACCTCTGCCAGGGCTTTCTAAGTGATGCAGTCTTGAGAGAGAGGTGAAAGAGCAGTTTTACAAGGTGAAAGCTATTTTTTATATGTTTCATATTTGAATAATTCAAACTTCATTATTAACTTAAAGAGAATTAAAAATTCCTTTGGCACCCTCTGAGCAGTTTACTCAATTTTGACACTCGAGCATAGCCTAACTTAAAGATGTAAAATAAATTAAGGGTAATTCAGGATCTGACAGCTATACCCAGTGATCATGGAAGAAAGCTAAGACTCCAACTCTTTATATAAAACCAGTTTAGTTTAGAGTTTGCTGCTGTTTGAGCAGCAAGAGGAGCACATACCTCCCTCTTTATCAGAGGAAAACACCTCAGTACAAACCCTAAAACAGAGGTTAAAAAAGTGCCTAAGCAAGGTGCTTAAACTTGTTGTTCTAATGCACTCTGTAGGCTTCCAAAATCAACCCAGATTCACTTCTGAGAATCTGGACACGGCTATTTAAAAGCCTCAGTAAGACCTGAAAGTCTAATTTCAAGCACTCAGATTTGCAACTTGCAGCTTTACTTACTAAAGGAGGAAAATAAAGGAAGTGGAATACCTTGAAGACAATACTGGGGAAAGTATTAAGCTGCTTCTTGTAAATCTCACAGTATGATACTGCTCACGCAGTGAGGGAATACAGTTCTTGCATTCAAACAAGCACTTAAAACTGCAGCACTTGAAGGCAACTGGAAAGATGAACTTACTAACCTGGTAATTGCTGGGACTTCTTCTGAAAGAGCAGATTGAATCACAGATAATAACTAGACTCATTCTTTCATATGTCTGAATAATATCAACTGACAAAAGTTATTCCAAAGCTTATAGCGATAGTTTTCTGGATTAAGAAGGGGTTTGTATTTTCTGAAGGCATAAAAAAACCCTTTGTAAGTGAAAACTGGAAAGGAAAAGCATGTTCTAAAATTGCACCTTGGAAAATTAGCCTGTATCTTTCACAATGAAAAGTATAGCTCTAGAAGATATATAAAGCAGTTTCTCTGAGTTTATTTTTTCCATCTGAGATGCAGCAGTGATGGACCCTGATGTAACTAAGTACAGCTTTGTGGGAGGGAGGGTTCCCCTTTGACTTATGAAATAGGGGAATGACCATTTTGAAAATAAAATTTATTTGTATCCTTGAATTGTAGAAATATTCACAGGGCTTATGGATAGAATAGAGTGCTATTTGAAATCTAGGTCTTAAAACTTACAATCATATTTCCAGGGGAAAAAAAGCAATGCAAGGATAAAATACTTATTAGAGAATCATTAACACAACACAGTACTTAATACTAGAATAAAACTAATTTACAATATTTCTAGATGGGCGGTTGCCTATAACAGTGCATAATATTTTTAATTGAAATAATATTCACATGAAGAAATCTTAGTTTGTTCTTCACTCCTCCTATTTAGTTTTTCATGGCAGGAGAATGAGCTGAGACATTTGTGGCCTCATTTTTCCCTTTTGGAATCGTATCTTCAGGGGTTCCAGGGAAAGGAAACTACAGATATATCAGCCTAACAGCAGCCCAGCACATCTTTTTTACCCTTCCCTAAGCAGCCACATACTTCTACTCCAGGACAGGCACCAGCAGTGATTACCAACACATCTTCAGTTTAGCAGACAAAGAAAAGAGGAAAGGAAAAGTGAGAAGGAACAGCAGTGTTTCACCCATACTAACATCAGAGGAAATGAACTGAACAGTCAGTGTTACAAGTGCACTGAAGAGTTCAATAAACCCTCATATGGGCAAATACATTGCTGTTAATAACCTATGAGATGCACAACAGCAGCTCACCAGACTGAAATCAGTACTCTTGTTTTCTGACTTAGCTATCTCTTCTTCTCAAGGCATTTTTGTGAATAAAGAACCACACAGAGTAAACACAAGGTTGGATTGGTTTCTTCATCATCACATTATCACCAGCTCCAGCTGCTTGTCTCATTTCTGCCTCACATTGAGGACCAGTCCCCTCCTCTGCTGCCAAAATGGCTTTTGGCACTGAAGCCCAACAGAGTAACATTTGCAGATAGTCCTGCCTGAGTCATCACAGACAAGAACATCATCTCTCCCTGACACTAAAGCTCTGAGTTATCAGGGTTACCAAAATATTGTGTTTGAGGGGACCACACTTCCACCTCTCAAAGAGTTTGAGTCCTCCCTAGCTGAGCAGTAATTTTTAGAGAGCTATAAGCATGACCTGTGCTTGATGCTCCAATAAAAGCAGTGATCTGCCTCTCGAGGTCTGTCTTGACTCTCTCCCTCCAGGACCATAACAATTTTCAAACAGCTGACTCACATTGAAGTCTCAAAACTTAGTCAAACAAGTGTCTCTGAAGCACAAAAGAATTTTTCTAAGATTTCCTCTATGGAACTTAGTGCTGCAGGAGCCAAGTGAAAAGCTCAGCTTAATTCTCCAGCTATAAAAGAAGATGTTCTTACTGATTTGACTTTGATACAGTAAGGTTTCACACACACACTTCATTCAAACTCATGCAAACCCAAAGAAATTAAACTATTTCCTGTACAGTCTTGGAAGAAAATGAGAAAAGGTTAAGTAAACCTGCATTAACTTCCTTTTAATAGAGAGGAATTCTAAAGTCAGAGAAATGCATTCAAGCTAGGTCAACTTAGTTTAGCAACGCAGGTGTCAGCAGTAACTTTATAATGGAGGTGGCTGGTTCCACCAGGTCAGAACCCTGGTGTCTCATGAGAAAGGCTCTTCATGGTCATGTTGTAGCTGTAGAAAACAATAGGTGGGTACAAGCAGATGTCACCTAAAATAGCACAAACAGTGCTGGTCAATAGTCAGATCCTGCATATCCAGAGTAGCAAAGTTTGTTCATTTGCTTTACTATCCATTGGGGCAGTCATAAATCATATTGTTCACATTGGCAGCCATCTCAGCTGCCACCAAATTATTATCTGCTCCCTGATGAGTCAGGAATCAATAAAATAAAAGCTAAAACCAGCAACAAAGGAGACAATTTTTCCCCTTCTCTATCACATGGCTCACATTTTCTAAAGCTGCTGTGTACCATGAAGGGTGCAGAGACCCCATGCAGAGTACCAAAAAGCAAGAATTATCATTTTTAGAAGCACAAGAGGGGAAAAAAGTTATCTTCACTCAGATGTCATAATCACAGGATGACACAGCCTCTGCAAGTCCAATACTCAGAGTAGACTGACCCTTCATAAACAAAGTTGCAGGCAAATGCCTCTATGCAAGGTTTCAAAGCTAATATTTTCATATGTGAGCTATCAGAGCAGGATAAGATTAACAACAAGATCAACTAGAAGAGAATACTGCAATTTTAGATTAATTTATAAATCCTTCTTTTAAATGGGTATAATGTATTTCAAGAATCCAAATCTTCCCAAATTTAATAAGTATGCATAACCTGGATTAAACTCTGCATCTTGAAGCTAGGTGTGGTTGTCACTAATTCAGTCACACCCAAACTGTTGACCTCTTGGAAAATGAAAGGTGTTTTGGCTTTCTCCATTCAACACTGAAAAATTGAGAAAACAGTCAACACAAAAATCCACAGACAGCTCCAGAAGTCCAGAAACTGACCTTCAGGTTTTAAACTTCCTAGTTCCTACATTATAGCAATTGTGTAACTCTGATGCCCATCCCAGGCTGATCAAAGAGCCCAATTTGATTTTTTTAATGGGTTATCTTTAGAAGGGTTCTGTAGTTAATACAAATGGGCTTTTCCTCTTTCAGCATGTGCTCCTTGGGGGGATCAGAGGCTACAAGGGCTGTCCAAGAACTAAGGAACATTCACAAGGGAGCATTTAATCCTCACTGTGGAGACAGACAGCTACTCTGCTAATTAGAGCTAAAGAAAAAGACCACAGGTTAAGGTCCAGTTTGCAGAATCCTAAACACTGCACCCCTTGAATTCAATATATTTCTACACTGAAAGAACTTTTTTTAAAGAAAACAGAATGCATTAAAACAGAAGTCAACAGTTACAGCAGAACTGACCTTGGCTGTAAGCATTGGTTTTATTCATACTTCATCATGAGACATAAGAGGAAAAAAAAATAATTTTTTTTGCCAAATATGTATCTGCAAATATTTTCCTGGCAGTATTTATTTCCAAAGGGAAAAGCAGGGGGAAGCTTACTTTTTCTTAGTACTTGAAAAATACGCTTAAACTATTGAAAATTTCACCTTTCCTTTTGAGACTATTTTGCAATGCTATGTTGTCAAACACCTAGAGTGTCATACAGTTGTCTAGAGTGGACACTCCTGCAGCTGCAGGAGTTGTTCCTCCACATAAAACAGGGTCATCTTGATATATAGCAGTTTAAAGACAAGTTCAGTAGCAGTATATTTGTTACAGGTGAACAAACTAAATAAAAGTCCATAAATAGTTCACTACTTTGAGGTAAGTGATGTCAAACCAGAAATTTTTACTAAGAAGAGTCTGGTTCTGAAGACCTGTTTGTACAATTTATCCAAGCACTTGAAGAAGGCAAGTAAATGTAAATCCATAGCAAGAGTGTCCATAAGAAAATCATATTTCATTTTGTACCATTACCCAAAGCTGTCACTGTCATTCAGGTCTGAAATCTTGTTTCCTTGTTTTTTTTTTTTTTTCTAAGTTTTATCTTCAGGTTCATGATACTAAAATCCAGTTATTAAAGAGGCTTTATAAAAGGAATTGCCAGTGTTTCTTAGCCAAATGCTTTTCTTTGAAGTTAACAGTAATATCACAAAACCCACCAAGATTCTTTTGTAGATAAAAGTCCTAGGATGAGCACTGAATGATTGCAGGAACAGGCCAGGAAGTATTCATGCAGCATCAGTCCCTGTGCAAACAACCTCATCTTCTGAACCAAAAAGGGCAGAGAAAGGAAACAAATACTTTAAGAGATACCTCGTACTGGTTTTATCACTTCTGGTAGAAATCAGCTCTTGTTTCTGAACTACATGTTTTGAAACTCACAGATTAGAGCTTTCACATTTTCATTTTCAGAGGGGCAATTCTAAATACAAGTGAACCTGGTGTCAGAAAGAAACCCCTGTTATCAAAGTAGGGAGGAGGGGGGCTCTCAGTGTGCCATGACACAGCTGCTCACATTCTCTCCTTCCTGCTTAGGTAACTCCTGGACTTCTACCCAGCACCACTCCACAAAGACTTTAAATTAAACAGAAAAAGTCTAATACTCTTACTACTGTATCTTATTTTTATAGTCTTGTTTGGTTGTGGTAGGATCCTCTTTTTTAACACACTGTTTTTCCCCTCTGTTGATTTTGCTAGGTGATATTTTCTCTGCACATTTATATCATTTAATCTCTGCTTTTTTTATGAGGCAAATACCTTTAGGAAGAAAACACAAGAGAGACTTGGATACATCAAAGATGGCTACAAAAACCCTCTGGTGGCAAAGCCTTGAGTTGGCCCAGCTATCCTGCTAGCTGCTATTATGTAGTTTCCAGTTTTCTGAATTTTTTGTAGATGAAGCACATGAGGGTTGTTCTCTTCAGGGTGACACGTAGTTACTCACTCAAGGACTCATTTACTCCTGCAGCTCTAAAGCAGAGCAGCAACAGCCATCAGCTATGTGAAAGAACAAACAGAACACCCATAAATACCTGCTTCTGGCAAATTCATAAATAAATCTGGCCTGAAGCACTTCCATGCATACATATCGTGGGGCTTTGGGAGGAGGAAGGAAAAAGGGCTACAGTGGAAAGGAGACTAACAGGAACCTACAGAAACACAGCAAAACACCCAAAATTGCAGAATGAAACACTCAGCAGCAGCAGATGCAAAGAGATAGAATGGTAAGAGAAGCTACAATGCACTAAAATACATGGGCTGAGAAGAGGTTACTATAAACCTAGGAAAATAATTTTTCAAAGTACAGACAAGGAAGTATTTCCAAGGAGAAACCCACAGAGACACAAGAAAGCAACAAGAGTTTCTTTAGGGAAAATAGCAGCTCCAGACCAGCTTTGGCTTCTAGATACTAAAAGGTAGCAGTGGGAAGAGGACATACTTAAAATTATCAGCTTCTGTTTTGTCTCTTCTACTTATAAAAACCAGTTTAGAAGATTTGGCCTCCCTGGCATATCCACCCATGATAGGAAAGTTTTAGCTGAGTTACATAAATTATAACAATAAAAATGCATATGTCAGTTTTAGTCATAATAATTTATGTGCCAGTGAATTAAATTAGGACAGTATAAATATGCTTATATTTCTGAAAAAAAAGTCTTGTCCTAGTGCAGATTGGGACTACAATCTCTGTCTGACCAAGACTTCTCATTTCCTTTTAGTAAAATTAAAGGCTTGTTTCAGAAGGTGAATACTTGCAAAAATGGTTTGGTTCTGCTCAGCTCTCAGTGTCACCTGTCCCTCACAGTTCCTCCACAACCTGGACTTGCAGCATCTCCAGCTGCTTTTTCTGTCCAAGAGGCTGAAACTGCCATGCAAGGCATGCAGACCCGTGGCAAATGAGTATTTCATTATTGCTTTGTCAGTGCTGAAATTTTAACCAGTTTGCACATATGACACAGCCAGTTACCTCATGTGGGCTCCAGGGCTAATTGACACTTCCACAGGCTGCACAGTATCTCCCCTGCACACCCAGTTGAGTCAAACCCCACTCCAGTGACAATCCCAGCAGCAATGCAGGAGGGTGAGCAAGCACACAGCTGTAACCAACTGTGCTTTGAACACTTGAGCCCAGGTACAAGCTGGTCCTAATTTACACAAGTATCTTTGGAAGGCTTTTCCTTCCTGCAGAAACAATTCTGCAGTGACACACAGGAAAACAGACCCCATCAAGATGTTGGACCTGGCTGTCATTAACAATTTCATACCATCCCTACTTATTTTGAATACTGTGTTTGTCACCATGGATGAGCCCAGAACAAACCAGTGATGGTTTTATTAGGAAATTCTGCAGGATTTCTTAAAAATTCCCACTGTGGCACACTGGCTTTTATTTTAAAACAAAACACTTCAAGCTCTTATTGACTATTAGCGGGGCATTAGAAGGCAGAATTCATCCCCTGGGCTTTGTTCAGGCCTCTCTGTAACATATACTAGTATATGGTACATATGTAAAAAGAAAAAGATAACAGTAGCAATGAAAAGGTGCAACAGCTAACAGTAAACTAAAGAAATGTGCTCTGCAGGGAGGCTTCAAAATTTCTCCATTTTGAGGCACTACACAGACTACTTGCTAGCTACATACTTTGAGTTCCTGTGGATGAGCAAGAGGAAGTACTGGACAACAGTTTAACTGCAACATTTTCTCAGCTCCTTAATTTTGTATTTTCACTCAAATTGAGGAGAAAAAAGTAGTATATGCTGGTAGAAGTTAAATATAAAGAAAAATATAGGAAATTCAGACTGTCTTTTCCAGCACACATCTTACTGTTTTGATCATATTTCTTCTGTAAATACCACTAATTCCTCCAGCTTGAAATAATGGCCTTGCCAGTGATTTATACTATTTTTTCCTTCTTTTGCTTTTACCATGGTGCTCCAATTTCATCTCACTTGCAGGGGACATATGTCAAAGTTTTAACAATGTTGGCTTTTGAAGAACAGCTGCACAACCGAGAGGAGCAGCCCTCTAGCACCATGTACAAGTCCACTGCTGGGCTGGGTTAGAGTTTGGCAGTCTGGTGCTGTAACCTGTGCAGGTTCTCTCTCCCTGCAGAACAGACCCTCACTGGAGTACAGAAGCAGTCATTTGTATGAGTACAAATGCTCCCAGCTGCTCCCCATTGCACAAAGTGAAAAATATGCTTTACCACACAAAGCCACATGAACAACCCTGATATTTCAGTAAATACTCTCCCCTTGAACACAAACCAGACATCCTGAGCTGCCTGGGACACTCTTATATCCATTCTCTGGGTTTCTCTCATTTATTTTTCTTTATTTCCTTTTTCTGTGGCGCCTCCATTTCCAAAATCCTTTGTATGTTTAAATGAATTGCTACTATTCCATCAACTTTAGTCACCATCTCTCAACAGCTGCACTTCTATTACTTTTCATTGTGACTCAAGCAATACAGTTATAGCAACTGCATTTGTAAATCCTCTGAGCTGTCACTTCAAACAGCTGCAACCTGCTGATTGCTCCTTTCCTCCCTGCATTCTCCAGCCCTTTTACCCACAAGAAGTTTGTTTGAAATGTCATTTTTTTTGTGGATTAAATTCTGCTTTTAAATGTAGAGACCTTCTCCCATGCTTTTGAGCCTGACTGAATTTTAATAAGGGGATTTAAAGAAAAATTAAATTAGCATATGCCAGTCCCCCTCTATGTACTCACATCACTTTTCTATCATCATTTATCTACCTCAAAGCTGATAAACACACTGTATGCATTAACATTTTAGCTCAGAGGTGCACCAGCAAATTCTTTCCAAGTCCCATAGCAGATCCATGAGATAGTTATTTCTTTCTGATTTATCTTTATTAAAGCTGTTTTTTGTCTAGCTGTTACTGCTACTGACTGCCCAAACAGCACACGCCCTTCCTGACTCGTATTTCAAGGATTAGGCCAATCCTATAAGGTTGGAGCACAGAACACCCAGGAATTTTTGGTCTCAGTTTCAAAGTCAAAGGAGAAACAGAAGTGTTTGGGTAGTTCAAGGCATGGTTCTCCAGGGCAGCTGAATATGACTGGTGTGGAAATTGGTATGAAGACTGCAGAGAGGAAAGGGAATCCCCTCCAAGGCTATAGACTCAGGATGCTGTTGATATACTAATGGAAATCATTGGTGTGTTCTGCCTTTGAGACACAATTATATTGTAAAACTCTGATTTTGTGGAATAGCCTCACTATTGCCTTGCATAGGTCCAGCTCTGACCAAAGCAAAAGGAATTTTTCTTTTACTTGAGCACATATTAGAGGTGGTTTAGCAAAATTCACAATAAACATATTTAAGAATTTCCAAGAACAGAAAAACAGTATTTGTAGGCTTAATTGCAACTGATTTTTATCCATTTCAAGTTTAAGCTTTTTTCCATGTAGCTCTAACAGAGTGGTAAAGACTGCTTTTAGAGGGACTTGTGGATGTAATGGGCCACTGGTTAGACCCATTATGGTTGTTCATGGGTTCCTGTACCAAACTAGATTTAAAATAACTTTAGCACCCCAACACAACTGTCTGACATAAGAGTATTGTGACTAAATATTCTGAGTGATCAGCCAAAACTCTGTTTTGAGTAAAAATAAAAATTTAGGTCAGAAACACAGCATGTTGCCAAAACAGAAAAGAAATGGTTCTGACAGTATTCCCTGAAATGCCATCAACCATAAACCCTGGAAGTGTTTGTCTCTCAGGATATTTGGCTTCTTATTTTTCCTTGTTATTTGCATGCACTAAAGTCCCTAAGGAGCTCCAAACTAACGTGTTGTCTTCCTCCTCCATCTCATAACTCCCACCTATCACCAAGTGTTTCACAGCCTCTGTATGAGCTTCTTCATCTCCTAAGGATTTCTCTTCTACTAGATTTGTTTTGCAGCTTCTTTATTAAGAATGAATAGCATTTCTTAAAATTTGCTTCTCCATGGTAATTTACCTTCAGGGTTATGAAAAAAATTTGGAATATTTTTGCTAGCATGCAGAGGGAAATTTAAATTGAAAAAGAAATCCTATTTATTTCAATAAAATGATAACTCATCTCTCTTTAATTCATTATAGGGTTTTTAGGGTTTGGGGTTTTTTCCTTTACATCCTTCACTGGAAGGTATAACATGAATATGAAACACCAAAGTTGTTATAATAGAAATAAGTAATAATGTAGTAGGGGAAAGTTGTTAACAAAAGGGATGATATTGAGGAGTTGGAGTGGAATTTTATTCCTCTTGTATGGCAATGTCAAATCAGCTGAAAGTAAAGACTAATATTTTTAATATTAAACATTTGACATTGTCCACAGACAATCTATCTAACCAAATGAATAACTCTTCTTTTTCAATAAGTGATTCTTATTCTCCAGACCACATAAAAACCCTAAAAATGAAAGTAGTTTGTATCAGGACTTCTCATTTTACTGAGGATTGTTTTGGTGAGTATGAGGGGTGCTGCTGAGCACGATACAGAAGAACACTGCCAAACAGTTCAAAGTTTACAATACATGAACTACTTCACTAAACAGAAGTTTCCTGCAATGTACAGAACTTTAAAAGAATTCTAGACAGGTCATCCCTGTTTGCTATGCTCAGCAGAAGATGGCTCAACACAGCCATCCCCTAAATCATATTTGCAAAGCATTTTTAGTGATACTCTGAGATCCCTTTCTAAGGAAGCATCCTCTGGCTTTAACTTTAAAAAGCTTACAAAACTCTGATTTATTGTGACCATTTGTTTCCAAGAGCTTTGTTGCCTAACCATAGATCAACTTGGCTTGCTTCAGTCATTAACAACAGTACATTATTAGGCCAATTATAACATTCTAAAAGTTTAATTTGTAAACTATTACAAATAATTATTGTTTCACAAAATGAGGTTTCCATCCCATTACTAACATCTATTAACAACGCCAATTCTGGTCTAATTGTGGCTGTGATTGAAGATGCTTAAGTCAATTTTATTGATAAGCAGTGTCATCTACAATATATTACAGATGACCTGAAAGTTTACAGACAAGAAGCTAAAGATACAGCCCTAAGGATATTTTTGTTGTTCCCTACACCTTGATTAGTTTCAGGAACCAGACAAATCATGCCAAGGACAATCCTGGGAGGGAAATTATTGCCTGGTGATGCAACTTGTCATTTATTTTAATCCTATAGGAAAGTTTCATCCTGCCAGTGAAAGAGGATGTAAATGTTTGCTGCTGTATTTACAGACCTTTGCAGAAACCCAGTGGAATCAGGGTGGTTCACTATAACATCAGCAAACTCAATTGTCTGCATTTTTTTTCCTTGCATTCAAATCAAGACACTGCAGAAATCTTAGTACATTTTCAATTTTTCTTCCTTAATTATTTAAAAGAGTTTTCTAGGTTATGGTTAAAGACCCATGGAAACATTTGAGCTTTTATTTCAGTTGGGTTTTACTCAAAGGCTTTCCAAGGGAGGCTCTACTCTGCTAGAGGCTGTGAAGGTCCATCAAGTTTGATTGGTTTAATCTCTGATTAGACCTCTAAAGAATGCAATCAGACTGTCTTTGTGTTTTGTCCTGCACATCAGTAAGACAAGACCCAGAGAAGCTACAAGAAGCTCTCAAGAAAACAAATAATGTCCCGTGTCACACTGCTGGGAGAGACCTGTCAGCTCCATTAGTGGAGAAAGATGTGGGTGAGGGAACATGCAAGGTGCTTAATGCCTTCATTTTCCATATTATAAACAGGTTCATTTGAGCTGCTGCACAGGCTTACAAGGAAATTTCAGGATAAATGGCATAAACCCTGCTATTAACTGTGTTGGAGACACTTTAAATACCTCTAACAGTACAAACATCACAGCCCTTCCAGCCTGCACCCTTCCAATAGAAACGCAGTAATGCAAGATGAGTTAAGTGACAGAAGCAGGCCCATACTAAATGTCATCAAGGCTTCTTTAGTGGAAGCAGAGTCATCACAAGGAGCTACTGTCTGAAGGTGAGAGGATGGAATTAGTTTTGCCTGGTTTCCAATATCTATGATGTCATATTGAAGTATTATTATTATGTTTGTATAAAGGTAAAAGATGCAGAAGTAGAAGAAACATGATGAAACAAACTATGCATGGAAAAAATCATCTGATAAAGGGAGATGAAGGAGCTGAAAGAAATTCAAAGCATCAAAAATAAAACAATAAGTACTACAAAGAAAATTATGCTGTGTCCAGATGGCAGCCACTTCAGGTACTTAATTCTGCAAGAGTGGATAAAGTGATAATTCCTCAAGAACTGCACAAGTTCAACCAGCAAGGGACATTAGAACTATTGGTCCACCACATGGAGAAAGGAGGGAGGAGGCTGAGGCATGGACAGCACTGCCATTTAACTGTGCCCAGCATCGAGTGGCTTTGCCAGCTCTCTGCAGTACTGTTGAAAATATTAACAAGATATTCATGGTATATCTAGGTCTAGACACCTGAAAAGAAGAAATTATTGTGAGAATGTCTAATCTCTTACACAAGCAATGGAGGTCAACAATATTCAAAAATCACCTGGAGCACACCACACCTTGGAGAGGGACAAACACTGGGGTCTGCACATTAATTTGATGGTTTGAACTCAATCCCATGGTGAAATTAAGAAAGGAATTGCCTTGATCACTTTCTTCTTCCCTCTGAAGTTTATCATTCCTTTCTAGGATCTTGTGAAGGCAGTTGTCATGCAACGCTGTAATTCTCACCTTCTCCCAGCACTAGTGAGTCCAACTCAATTATTTTTTCCCCCCTTTCCGTTTAAAGAATGCCAATAATTGTAAGTTTTAATCAAGGGTTAATGCAACAAATGTGTTAACACTGGAGTGGGGACATCTTTAGAACAAGCAGTTTATTACTCTAAACATCACATGTCTATGAGAAACTTTCCCCTCATCATTTGCACCAAAATTGCCAGTGTGCATGGGAGCTTTCTCACCAAAGAAGGTCTCACAAAAATAGAACTTATCACCGTGTTTTGCTTATTAAGCAGCTTCATTGTTTTAAGGAGTCAATTAATCATTGAAAATGTTGCCCTGACTATAATTAATAACTGCAGACAAAAGACTATAGGAAAAAGACGAGGTAAATCAAGAAAAGCAAACATCTCCAAGAATAGATTTTTGCTCTCTTTATTGCTCCAGGAGCTCACAGATTGTTGTAACAGAACCTACAGCTGAACTACTTAAAGTAAAAACATGGAGAAAAAGAGAAATGGCTGTTAACCTACAGCCACTTTTGAACCTTTATATGCAGGAGTAGAGAACAACCAACCAGGCAAAAGGGATTGAACAGTAATACAGTGTGGATAAACAGGAATATCAAGTATATGAAACCAAGTTCTTCCATCTTTCACGTCAAAGAATTAAAATCACAAACTACATGAAGATGTGCAAACCTGAAAGCCAAATTTTGCTGGAATGTACACATTTTCTAATCACTTTTCATAAGCAGGTAATTGGCAGCTCTGGGCAAGCAGGGACAGACAGAAGGAAGTAAGAAATAAATACTTGAAGCAGTTCTTTAGATGCCACCAGATGTCCCAGCTACTCTGCAGCCTCCAAGAAGGCAAAGCTGAGCGTTCCTTGGCACAAAAAGCAGAGAGAAAAACAGCTTTTTCTCAGCTGCTCCTGCCTCGGTGCTCCCTCTCCTTCCCCAGCATCACCCTGCAACTGCCCACGTCCTTCCATCCAAACTCCCTCCTGCTCCACACTGGAGCACCCAGTGGCTCACACAGCAGCTCAGAGCTCAGCACTGCCTGTGCCAGAATAAATGTGAGAGAAGGAAAGAATAGGGCTGGGATGTCCCTGGCAGCAGCACTGAGGCACAGCATTGCAGATGCCACCAAAGTCACCACCAGCTGAGCTCTCCTAGGCACCCATCACCCAACAAACCTTCACAGAATGACATGGATTTCAAAAATGTGGGTCTCCATCTAAGGGGTATAATGTAGGATAACACAACATATCATCCTCCCAGTTTCTGCAGAAGCTTATCTTGTTCCACATTATAAACAGAGGCATGAACTCCTTTAATTCCACCTATGCCAAAATAAGTTCTAGCATAAATAAAATACACTCAAAACATAAATATTACCAGCCAATATCATTAAGCTATCAAAAATTTGTAATCTAGAGTTTGCAAGCAGAAATTTAAATAAGTAGAGATGACAGGCATAAGTGGGAAGAGCTTGTTCTAGAAGTCATCAAGGGCCATCTCTACAGCTTGCAGTTAAATAAAAGACAGTCTTTTGGTCTTTGAGGCTAAATTGAATAGCTTTTTTTTGTGGAGCATTACCACTGGCTTAAAATAGGCATTCCTATAAAGGAAATGATTGACAAATATTTATGGTTTCCATTTTTTGTACAAGAAGATCTGCAACATAATACATTCATTTCTAGTTGTGTATGTATTAAGTAAATATAAAGACTAGGAATGTATGCATTATTCCTTGCTAATTTTTTTTAAAAGCTGTATATATAACTCCAAATCCTTTTTCCATTCTTTCCAGTTTCCAATCTCTCCTTTGCAACACATTTCATATTTTAAATTATGAATGTGCAACACAGGATGTCATTTGGATGTCAAAGAAGCAATCAGCTGAAGACTACTATCATTCAGAAGCTGCTTCAAGACACACTGTTGGTTTTTTTTAACCTTCAAAAAATGCTACAGTATATTAAGGATATAAGAATTGCTTCTATTACTGCCTGGAATGCTGAATTTTTATTCATACTTAGGATTACTGCCTTTACAAAGCACTAAATTCAGCAAGTGCATGTCTCAAATTACAACAGTGATTTCTACATAAGGAGACATGCTGCTGAACTCAAGGAGGGCAGAATAAAACACTTGAAAGGAAACAAAAGCCCCTGCAAGCTGCACAACAGGTACAATTCAGGGTCATCTTTGAAGCCTACAGGTTGAGCACAGGTTATATCCCAGAGGCAGCCAGGTTTCTGCTCACTCCACCTACAGCAACTCACTGCAGACCTCCTCCCTCCACTCTTGTCCCTCACCATGCTGAGAGCACAGGGACCCAGTGCAAAACTTCCATCTGGGACTCCAAAAGCTGCTCTCTGTGATGGACAGCCCAGCCCTTAGCACACATCCAGCTGCTGCACCACACAGAGCCCAAACAGGCACCTGGGAACATCCTCATCCCAAAGGCAGGCGAGGAGAGGCAGGGAAAGGCTCTGGAAGACCTCCCCAAGCAGCCAGTGCAGTGAGTTCCAGTCAGAGGTACACACTCAGGGATCCTGAGTGGACAGCCACACCTTCTTCTGATTATCTTATTTAATGATATTGAAATGATCTTTGGTTTAGTGTAATCATTTACAGGTGCCATGCATCCTGCACATGAAGCTCCCAGTAAGCCTCTCAGACAGTGTTTGTGTCTCAGGCACACTTATTGAAACTTTATTTTACTCATCAAAGCAACAACCCACAGGACTGAGTTTCACTCACAGCTTCAGCAGTGAGAAGTTCTGAATGTTGTGATAAAGAAAGCAGTGAAATGGAAGCTTGCTGAGGAGATGGTTCAAGCTGGGAGAAACTAAGGGAACACACCTGACCAAGGTGCAGAGCCTGCCACCACTGCAGGCAGCAGCAGCTTCACAGAGCACCGAGGGAGAACAACTTGAGAGAAGTACAGGGGAGCAGGAAGACAAAAGAAAATAAAGATGAGCAAGGTGGCAGTAGATTCAGAAATTAAGCTCCAAGATCTATCCACTACACCAAATTTTGAGCATTTAAACTATTTAGATATATTTATAAAAATGTATTTCTGCATTGTTTGCATTTTACTGGGCATTTTCCAGCTCAATCCAACAGTTATAGAAATAGTGCCAGTCCTGAGAAAACTAAAGTCCACTAAAGGTGTAGCATCTCCAGCAAAAGTCATCCTGAAATGGAATAAATTGATTCTACTTTATTTTTAATGCAAACAGATGCAATAGAGGTGCAGAGTTTAGAGCAGGACTGTCCAGAATGAATACAGAGCTCTAGTCAATTAACAGGCATTTTCAAACCGGTTTAAATCTGAATTCTGTGGATACAAAAAAGGTTCTCCTATGCCACAGATCCAACAAAAGCAAGAGCCAAAAGTATTACAACAAGATTTTTCAAATTGAGTACAAAATTATTTTTAAATTATGGGAGCTCTTCCATATGCAAGAATTTGCACTGAGTACATCAGTGCCTTTCACACAATTACTTTCAAGGTCTGCTAAACCACTGAATTCTGCCCCTTAGCCACTGAGGGCACATCCCAGTGTTACATTAAAAGCTCAAGCTACTACAGAGCAAGGAATTCACCCTTCCAGCATTTCTCTTAAATATAAATACATTTATTTTTATTGGATTATTTCTGGTGCCTTCCTTTTGCATTGATGTGGTATTCAAATGTGCAGTTTGGGATGGGAAAACAAAAGGTTTTCCCAATTAGTGGCAATCATAACTGTAAATATGAACTTGTATTGCAGAGGCACACCTGCCCACACAGACTCCTTGCCTCTCCTGCTGCACAGAAAAAGCTTCTCCAACACACTCAGCTGCCATTGATGAGGCAAACTCTTACTCCATTTACAGGCTCTAATTGTTCCCACACAAAACCAAAGGCTTCTCTTCCCCTTTTTAAGCCTCACCCCTGATAAACTTCATCTATCTTGCTTTCTGGTTAGGGGTATAATGCTGAAGGGGAGAGATTGAAATAAGCAGGAAGATGTTTTTCAAAACACAAATTCATGGAAAAACCTAGATTTTAATACTTACACTATGAGGGCAGCTAGGAATTGTATTTATTAGCAGCTTTGCAGTGCCTACTCACCATGATTTAGTCACCCCTCACTTTTGCCTCTTCTCAGAGGTACTTTGGCTATATTTAATACAGACACCTATGATGAAGGCAGTGTCTTTGAGAGGGGTTATTTAAACAGTATATTTTATATCTTTAAGCTTCTCCCTGCCTATTGGATTTCTATTACAGAGTGTGAAAGTCATTCCTCTGTTCAAACACACAGGTACAAGGAAGCAGAGCCACAATCCAGCTCATGGAATTCAGAGTCCACAACAAGTCCAGAGCCACAATCCTGACCTCAGAAGGAGAAATTTGGATCTTGGGATCTAAAACAGAGAGCTACAACATAGAACACATCAAAACTGTGGGTGCAGTTCCAGTGCTAAACAATTACTGCACTTTCTGGGGCAGATAAGGAACTACAGACAAACCAACAAACAGCACTCACACACAGGAACTTCCAGCACCAATTCCCAGACTTTGGATCCATACTGAAGCAGAGGACCTTGGACAGAAGTAGCATTCACAGTATCATTCTTTCCAAGTGATGGAATGGGTAAATAAAATCTGTTTGGGAAGAATGGGCTTGTATTGTCTGTGACAGTGAATTAACCATCAGGGACCAATTCCTGTCTTTCAGCAAGTATTTTCAGAAGGATGAAGGGTAATTCCACATTTGAGAGTAGAAAGCATCTCCACAGCCATTTCCAGCCCCCAGCTGCAGCATCCAAGACTCAGAGCAACTACAGTATCTGGGCATGAGGAAAAAGGTTTTTATTTCTTTTATAAGTTCAGGAATATTCCTTGGTTTTAATTTTCTTTCTATAAGGTTAAATTTGAACAGGAGGCAAACCATGAAACATTTGGGAGGACACATTCCACCTTGCAGGTGCACCTGGACAAACTAATTTCAAGCCCTGAAGCTCAGCCCCAGTGCTGTAATCAGACACTGCAGTCAGGCAGCACAGCCAGTACCTCCCTACCCCACTGAAAACAACTGGGAGAATCTGAACTATTCCCCCTAAGGCAGGGCTTCAAACATTCAATTGCACAAGTAGCTTGGTTTTTTCCCTAAAGATTCAGTAGGGAAAAGTGGTAATTCTTTGCTATTGCGGTTATTTTAAACTTAATATTTTATTATTTTGTTGAAGGGTAAAAATAAAGACTCAAAAGACCATCTTAAATAAAATTAAATAAATAGAGTTTTAATTTCTTGACTGGGAGAACATTATGTTTAGATGCCCAACTGGCAATATTACATATGAATGCTCTTCTATTCTGCCATTTCAAAGCTGTAAGGGATCAGTTTGGGGATTCTGCAAAGTTCCTTCCAATTAAAAAAAAAACAGGCTAAACAAATCACATTGAATGAACTGAATGCTATCACAAAATTACACTGAAAAAAACCTGCTAAGTAACTGAAAGTTTGTTGACATTTAATAAATTATTTCCCTTTGTGAAAAATGCAAGATAGTTTACTTCAAATGTTATTAAAAATGGGAACTATAATAGCAATTTTTAAAAAAAAAATGAATTTGTAAATTTTCTGAAAAATTTGAACAATGTTTTTAAGAGTTGAATCTAAAATGAAGGTCAGCATTTGAATTCCCAAAACCAAGAGTCCATTATTTACTTGGGTCTCTTTACAATCTATTATTATTACTGAAGCAATTATAATCTTAGGCTTTCACTTCAAAAGGATAATTTAACAGCAAACATTTATTTTCAGACACATTCAAATTCAGCGACACCTCTGCAGCATGGTAACATCTCACATGGCCACATTTGATTTCTAAAGTAACATCTGACACCAAATTCAGAACAGGAAGAGGTTTTTCTGCTCACTAAAATTCCAGATCACTCAGAGATGAAAAAGAACAAGAAGGCCATTTGGAAACATTTGGCAACATCAAATTTTACCACTTTTCATTTAGCAAATCATACTTAACCTGCTGAACTTTCAATAGTTCAGGCACATGTTAATCTAAACTAAGGCCTTGAATGTCTCAGATTTAAAAATCAAAAATACACTTACAAATATTTTATAGTAGTGATAGTACCTAACAGCACAAAGAGTGGAAAGAATCAAAGCACACAGAGGTGGCTCTGGATCAGAGCACACACAGCGAGTATCAAAACAGTGCTTCCTACACTGTGCATGCCCTGCTACTTTCATTGCTGCCACTGAGCAGACACACAAACACTGCTTAATAATGCCAGGGTGGTGCCAAGCATCCCATTCCTCCTGGGAAGTCACCAGGAGATGAGACCCAGGATGAAACATTTGGGAACTTGCCCAACAAGACCCATGGCCTCGGAGGGAGAAAAGAGCTCGCTCTGCAAACTGAGGCTCCCTCTGCCTGCCTTGCTCCCTCCAGGTGCAGCACTGTAGGTTGTATTTCATTGCTTGGAAACAAACTCCATTGATAGGAGACAAGAATAAGTTTACCTAATCTAAATATGTAGTATTCCAGAAAAAGAAGGGCAGACAGAGGGCCAAAACCATGAATTATGCATACTGCATCAGCAAACTCCTCTCCTACTTTGGAGCAGGCTTTACATGGAAAATGAAATTAGGATGGAACATATATTGAACAATTTTCTCCATAACTGGTTCTTACTCACCTTAAATGTAAAATTTTATTTAGCTTATATCACAGGAAGACATCCTTATTAAAGTAGCACACTTACATGGGTCCCTTTGAAAGGATTTAATGCAAACAAGTCTAAAATAATTGAAGGGGAGACATTTTCTGACTGTTCTCAGAAGAGCTTAGTGAAGAAGAGGGTAGCAGCAAAGAATTACTTTATTATATTGATTTCCTTAGGAAAAAGAAAAAAAAAATCTAAGTAAGGTAGGTCAAACAAACCAATTCTCTTTTGCAAAAATCAATAAAAGCATGCAGAACATGAGTGAATTTACATGTCAAGAAGGGTCTGCAATCAAAGTGCAAAACAAGATCTGCACATTATTACTCTAATAAGGCAGGTACTACAAGAGACCACCTTGGGTCATTACTACACCCTGCTATTTAAAATAGCTCATAGTGCAGTGTGTATGCATTTTTACTAATTTATTCAAGCAATTAATCTGAAATATGACTGATTTTACATTACAGCTCACTAAAACCTGTTGAATCACAGCATATGACAGACCTGTAGCTACTTAAAACACATTTACCTAAAGCTGAAAAATTGCTCAAATAGGAAGCTGCAAAAAAAAGTTGTATAAACTTCTACCCAAGTCTTACACTCTTAACCTCCAAGAACCTTCTGCTCTGTGAGGGAAAAAAATTCAGCCACCATCTAAATGCTAAACACACTGATACATATTCTTGGTGTTCTCTGGTTGTTTGACCAAGTAGAAACTTGATAAAACCCAAAACTCTACTGGCTTCTTTTTCATATAATTTCACATAAAATACCTGGGAAAGGGTCCCTCCATCAATACCTTCAAGGAGATATTTGCAATTCCAGTTACTCAAAATCACAAGTGGTTTGGATAATTAACCTCAGCCCATTGCTAGCAATTACTGTCATTAACATCAATTACACAGGAATCAGCTACAGGAAAGATCCCCAGGTTCCAAAAGGAGCCAGGCTGAGGGGATAACTTCTCTTATTCCTGTCTGTACAACCTGGCATCCAGCTGTGAGAGTCCAGGGCTTCTCCTCTAAACTCCACCCACCCATTTCACCTTCCTGGGACCTGTAAAAGATGCATGGGATTCCCCACATTTCTTCTAAAGCTTCTCTACCTCATTCTTTTAAGACAGGAAAACATTTCAAATGCAAAACCGTGTATGCATGAGCACCTGAACTACTTCAGACATTAAACACCCTGAATTCACCAGGAGGTGCTGGACCATCTACTGCAAACAGGGACTTACAGGTCAATTTTGAAGTTGGGTAATTGATGTCAAAACTTGCCCTGCCTTTGCCAGGGGTAGAAGTAACAGGAAAGAATCACAGGGTTTGAGGTCTCTTGCTCATAAACCTCCGCAAGGAAAGCAAAGGAGGGGGAGCTCAGATCTTTTTGAAAACACTCAGGTTCACTCTGATGACTTGATCCTGTTTTTTCTGACTACCCCTCCTCCAGTACAGAGACCAAGACTCAAAACCTTTTCTTAGCATTATCTTCAGCCTGTTCTGAAATTATGCATTAGAGAAAATGTAAGAAAACCAAACAGTAACCCTAGCAGGTCTTCCAATGATAAAATGGCATCACATCCTCAACTGAATTCATATTGGACAATCAACATAAACTATTAATAAAAGTAGAAAAGGCATATACTTCTCTCACTTTTTTGAGGAATACAATCTGCCTTCATACTGTTGATTGAACTGAGAGCTATCAGGACAATAAAAACCTTGAAAAAACTAGCAAACTTATTCTAAAAGCAGCAATTAAATCCTCTTCCTCCCCCCCAAGAAGAAAGTATTCCAAAGCAGTACTAAGCATATTTTCATTTTAAATGAGCTATTATGGATATATTTGGCTACTAACCACATTTTAAAAGAGAAAACCTTTCCCATAGGTAAATAATTTTACACTCCTGACAAAGAGAGCAAAATTATAAGAGGATCAAGGGTCAAAATACAAGTCTGCAGTCAGCCTTGCACAATGTTCATTATTTCCAGTAGAAATTCACCTCATTTCCCCAGGTGTGCTGTAAATATTGCTTATTATTGTTACCTCATCTTCACTCTAACATGTGTCAATCAGCAAGAAATACACTTTTCTTTGGATACACATTGTACAGCTCTCTGCAACTTTGATTTAAAAAAACCACAAAACCTCCAAGCAAAGCCCATTCCTGCCACTTGGGCAGTGCAGAGGGGGAAAACCTGTTCCAAAACCCAAGTTTAGACCACCTGAACAACAGCAGAACCTGGTCACAGCTTTTCATTCCTACAATCTGAGTTGGCTATGTGGAAAACCCAGACCTTTGCAAATGAACTGTAATTCAGTGGGTTTGTTTATAGCAATAGTTAAGACACCACTGGCTTTCATTTTCTTTTTGACTTTTATTCACTCTTAAAATCTTCTGAGGAAGGAAGGACCAGGAGCAAATGGGGAGTTCAGCAGGACAAGGATGAGGCTGCTCAGAGGAGAGGCACAGAAAGGGGCAGGGAGACAGCCAGGCCACCCCTCTGCATGCACAGCCTGTGGTGTCCTTGCAGACATCCCATGCCTTGACAAGAGGAGGACAAAAGTGACCACAATTCTGCTCTCATTTCCTGCTTTTCTGTCTGCTCTTGAAAGTTTTGACTTCCTGCAGTTACTCAATAAATGTGCTTTTCAGGGCTGTTCCTGTTCCCTTTTTCATCTTTTCTATTCAGATCATTTTGTTTTCCTACCTACCTCTTCATCCTCTGCATATTTTCCCCTCTGCTACCTTCTCCATTTTCCCCATTTGAAAAGACCAGTTTGTTTTCACTGATGAAATGCAGGACCACATTTTTAACTCTGCTTTTGTGTTTTTAAAGAATATGAAGGTAAAACTTTATAGTCACTGAATAATAAATATCAGAGTTTCCTTTAGAAAGTGTTTTTAAATTATGCATTCATGAATGGCAGATATATCTGATGTATTTTTTTATAACTTACAGCAGAAAGTCTAAGTAAATACAAGGTAGAAAAGTTCAGAATATGTTACTCACCACATTTGCTTATCCTGATAGCCAGATGTGAGTTTTATGTCACCCAGAAGAGCTTCTCATTTTCCTTCTCCATGACTCTTTCTGCAAGATATTAAAAAAAATTGAATATTCCAAGTAACAGCAGCATACAATAAGGAGAGGAGAAGGGGTGGGAAAGGACACACAGGCCTTTCACTCTCTGTTTAAGAAGGAACTGCCATCTCTGAAATGTGACTGGACTTAGACCTCATCAGCTCAGGGAATTCTCTACTTGTAACAACCAGCAGCCAGTTACTAACACAACAAATTCAGCCAAACTCGGGACAAAGACAGGGGAAGCAGCCCTGGCACCAGGAATCTTCACCTCCTGCTCACAGCATCAGCAGAGGCTGCATCTCCCCAAGGCAGGGCTGTGTGTGCACAGCTGCTGAGCCACAAAGGGAGAGTTCCAGTCCTGGGTGAAGGACACTTGGACCTAAACAAGGCAGGGAACCTAAACTGGCAAGAAAACAGGTGGGCTTCATTTCCAATGAGCATCACCTGGAGCAGCTGTGTGTGCTCCCTGAGACACAGGCTTTCTTTCTTCACACAGTGAATGAGACTTCACTGAGCTTTGTCAGTCCAGTCTCATCTTAATTTCTTTAGAGCTGGCCTCATCTCTACCAGGAGAGTAACAGAGTCCTGACAGGGTGATACAACAGAAATATTGCTTTGATTTTCCAGCAATCCTGCCCTTGGTTCCCAGCCAACAGCACTCAACCAACTTTATAAAGTAATTACACCAATTACAAAAACACCATGAGAGTTAAGGATGTTCAGGCTGAGGAAGAGAAGGATCCAGGGAGGCCTTAAAACACCTTACTTCAGAGGGTCTACCAGGACAATGAAGAGGGGTTGGTTTGGGTTTTTGTTTGGTTGAGGGGTTTTTTTTCAAGAGCATGGAGGGACAGGAAAAGGTGTAACAGATTTAAACAAAAAAGCAGTAGGTGTAGATCAAAAAAGATCAAGACATTCTATCAGAGGGTAAGGCACTGGAACAGGTCACCAGAGAAGCTGTGGAGGCCTCACCCTTTGAAGCATTCAAGGCCCTGTTCGGTGGGGGTCTGAACAACCTGGTCTAAAGCAAAAAGCAGCCCTGACCACAGCAGGGGGGTTGGAACAAGATGATCTCTAAGGTCCCCTTCCAACCCAGACCAATCTCTGGCTCTATGAATTACAAGGTGTTCAAAACAGAAAGTAAAACAAGACATTTCCTGAAGGATGAAGCACAGATTTCTACTCTTCCTCCTGCAGCACCAGAAAAGACACAGCCTCTCAAGTCCACCCCATACTAAAACCAAAGCAAGGTTTTTAAGCAAAGAACCCCTCATGGCCACCACCATAATGAAGCTATTAATAAAAACCCAAAGTTTTGACATCAATTGGCAGACTTCAAGCAAGCAAATACCTGGAAATCAGCAGAGTCACAGCCCCATCACCCCCAGAACAAAGCCAAACAAAGACAAACCAACAGGCCACCCCCTCCCTAGCTCTTGTATGGCTCCTGAGGGGGTTAACCCAGCACAGCTGCCCTGCCACACACTCAGCTGCTCCCCAGGCCCCTCGGGCAGCAGAGCCTCCCTGCCCACACCTGTGGCCACTGCAGCCTCCCCCAGCTGCTGGGGCTTTGCTGAGCACCAGGCATGGTGGGAACCATGCCAAACACCTTCTCTTCCAGCAGGCTCCCCTTTGGTGGAGATGAGCACTCACCCAGCACAGCAAAGCTTGCCTGAAGGTGTACAGGCACATGTTTGCTGCTAAAGTGCTGCCAGGGCTTCATGGCAAACTTATCCCACTGACACTGTAGTGCATCTGTAGTAATATGAGATCATTAATGGCCCAAAGCTTAAAGAAGCATTTCTGTGGGAAGGAATAATCTTGAAATATAGGCCAGGTTGTGCTGCATCCTTTTTGAATAAATGTTTGTCTTTTTACCAAAATGTTGTTACTTCAGAAATGTGATTATTGCTGATAATCATTTAAATCAAGGACTAAAACAGATCACCACAGATGCTATGAGACCATTAAATACAATGAAAAAAAGCCTCTTGAATTCTCATAGTAATAGAAATGCTGTAATAAATGCAAGTTCTCTTTGCCTGATTTCTGTTTGTGAATGGTCTGGAAGTGCATCTCAATACGCAAATATTAGATACATTTGTGGCAAAATGTATTTATTGACAGATTTGGTGATATGTACATTGTAAAACTAGTGGCAGAGGAGAAGAGACAGTTTGGTTACACACCTTGGCACTTATTGAAATGTATCAGAATCATTTGGTTTTGTCTACTGTTAATGGTTAAGAGGAGGTGATCAGCATTAGTGTGTGATAATGAGTCATGACTCAGCAAGACCTGTGCACAAGCAGATGTTTTTAGGACCTACTGAGAGCCTCTGGGTTGTAGTGAAGACCACAGGAGCAGAGGGCAGCTTCTAACTCTCCAAACCTGAGTGTAGCTGGAAGTTTGAGGAGGAGATCTTGCAGTAGTGTAGCACTCCTGGACTTGCCCACAATGCTGAGGCAGAAAGACTGAAAGCATTTTAAAAACCTGGGTAAAGTGTTCTGGACATCACACAGGACTGGGAGGTTGGAGTGATAGCAAGGGAGGAGGGCAGAAGAGACAGCACTGCTCTCCTTTGTCTGGCACAGTGCTACTATCCCTGTGAAATGCAAAATACATGGAACAACATGTTCCAAATGTATTTTACATCTTAAAACTGATGCAGGCTGCTATAGAGGCAGGCACGTTTTCTTACAGCAAGGAATTAAAGGGAAAATTTTCTCTATGTCAACTGCTTCTCTCCTTTTATGACTGAAAATGGAGATACTTGGTTTACACAAAGGAAAAAAAGTCAGACAAACCTACTAGCATTTTGAACAGAAAAGGGATATGGAAAACTGTCTTTCTCACAAACTGATAAGGGTTTTATTTGCTTTGACAGTGAAAAAAGAAAGAAAACAGAAAAAATTGTCATAGCAGATTGTATGTTATTAATGACAATCATGTGGTTGGCAACATCTCCTCTGTGATGAACTTTTCTTTAGCTGAGAGGAAAAGTTTGCTGCTCTCTTTAAGTTCAACCTTTAAACAGCAAGATTCTGCCATCAAGCACAACTTTTAATCAACCCTTATCTCACTGCTGAATTATTTTTGGGTTACAGTACTGAATTCATAATGATTCATATCTGATTAATAAGCTGCCACAGACTGGATAGAGAAAGGGACATTTTGTTCTCATGACATATATTTCTGTGAGTGCAATAGAAATACAATATCTTCATGACACCAGGCAGTCCTGTGCAGGGCCAAGAGCTGGGCTTGGATGTTCCTTGTGGGTCCCTTCCAACTCAGTATATTCTGTGATTCCATAAGATATTTTTATCTTTATAACTCACCCTGTAATAGTTTGCTCCCAGGAAACTTCTCTGACTTCAAAGTTCTTATCTCCAAGATTCTCCAGCTACTCTGTTTTGTGTAAAAAGACAGAGTTAGGACAGCTCTCACCAAACCATTCCTTAATGAAAAGGTACTTTCCATGCATTGAAAATGTAAAGCTCAGTAGCACTGCAATATTCTTCTCTGCAGTAAGAATGAAAAGTCTTCAAATCCTTTTACTTTTTTTTTTCTGATTTGGTGGAAGATTTGATTTGTTAATCAGAGCAAATTTGCTAATTTCCACACTTGTAAGTGTGTGAAGGAGTGGAAGAAGCAGCAGGGAGTGCTTTGCCAGGAGCTGTGTGTTTTAGTGACAGGAGGTGAGTGCTGTCATTGTGCTCACATGAGCAGTGCAAGAGCTCACTGCACCCCAGTGTCCCCTCCAGGAGGTGGCTGGGTGACCTCTCTCTCTCCAACTCCTCCTGCAAGACCTTGAAGGATCCTGTGCTGGAGAAATATGTCTGTCAGTTCCCAGCCAGGATTGGCTTGGGCAGCTGTTTACTGTAATAGCATGGAGCTGCTCATGAAAGGAAATAGTTTTCTTATTGGCAAATTGTGCTGTTGTACATCTGTGAGAAATAAAGTCATGCAATGAGTAAATAAACACATTAGCGTGAACCCAAGCAACAAAAATGAAAATCTTTAACAGTTTAAAGTATTTTTCTTAAGTATACCATCTGTCTCCAAGTATCAATTACACAAAATCAAGGAGATGGATATAAATACACAATAAATTGTGGGCTGCTTGAGTACATATTTGTTTTATAAAGAATGTATAGCATCACAGCACAGCTTTAATTTTGACCTTAAATAAATACTACTACATTCCTCTCTCATTCTAACCTCTCACATTCTAGCCATAACAGCAATAACTACTCCTGGAAGAGACAATCATAAAAAATTATTCATATACACATTAATGACATCCACTGACAAGCATCAAATAGAAGTCTGCATATATACATTTGTTAGATTAAGTGGGAAAGTACTTTAATAAGATATCTGGCAGAACTGAGGGAATTCATAGCAATTAAAAATGCTTTAAAATTCTACAGCACATTAATATATTAGACCATTTAAAATGCCTCCAATAGTATCCATTAACATGTTGATTTAAGGACTCCCCAACACATTGTCCAGGGTCAAGACCGTAGCATTATCATGAAATTTGTATTTCTTTGGATGAAAGTGTGTTTATTAGGGGGCTGGTATTTATTTCTTTCATTTTTAAAAGTTTATTTTCTGGTGATTAGTTATTACCATTTTCCCAGTGAATTAGATTTTAAGGTTTGGGTTTATTTTTCTCCTAGAAACTCCTACATAGTAAAGCAAACTGTTAAAACCACAGAGGGGAAGGCAGGTGTGGATCAGCTCAGCTGGGCTCTCTACAGCCAGAGTCAGAGCATGATGAGGTGGCACTGCAGCACACTGCCCCCTCACCATCTCCTTTCAGGAGCAATTATGGTCCTGCTATGAGCATCTCTGCAGAAGGCAGCACCCAGAGAAGAGCTTGCATATATTTACCTATATTTGGTACCCTTTTGCCCTGCCCTCGCTGAAATTCTCCACACAGCTCAGAGAGAAATTCATAAAACTGAACCCAAATGAGATTACATTGATAATATAGTGCTCCTTTGGAGACCACCCTTTAGAACAAGGTACAATACTGCAAATCTCCAAGCTGAGCAGGTGTGATAATGAATTCAAGAGCTGAGAATGTGTCACTGTGAATTCAGTTGTTCTCATAGCTTAATACGTGCATGTTGCAATTTGATGATGCTTTATGCAATTGCAGGGTTGTTACTGTCAGAAACAATCTGTTTAGTTTGCATATTTTCACATTTTTGTGAGCTGCCTAGATTCTATCTTCTGCAATTGGCATAGAGATTTACCAATTTATTTTATTTTTCAAGATGAGTAGCCTTACAAAGGATGTGAAAAGGTCCCAGCATGCAAAATTTGGGAAAATTCTGGGGCATAATGATATTCATGAGGATTCAGATTCCACATTCATCTGACCTTGACAGTTGAAATGAGGCCAAAGGATCTCAAAGACCAAGCTCCATGGGTCAGAAAGCCCCAGAAGCAGAGCAGAGGGAAAACTGCACACTCTTGGTTTGCCAACCAATATTCTGACATTGGATGGAGAGGCTCTTAGTCAAGAAAAACCAATATAAATAGCCTGGCAGAAGCCATGATGGCTTTTTTGAGTCCAGAATAAAAGGGTAATATGTTGTTATTTTTCTACCAGCATTTCTGTCATTAAAGATATCATATTTAACTTTATGTAAAGTCTTGAAACAAAAAAAAAAAAAATTAAAAAAAAAGTACTCCTCCTATGTATTACTTAAAAAGTTAAGCACCTTTTAAGTGACCTTTTGCATTGCCAATTGGACCTTGATATTGTATTTTGTATATTATATATCTAGCAGATAGATATGGACTTCATTTTCTGATCCACAAGCCCCATTGATGTCACTAGGAATGACACAAGCACACCCTCTAGAAAGTGGCCAATGCCCAGTGTCTGAGTTGTTGAAACAACTGAAATTAGAAGTTATTTTCTTGAAGTTGTTCAAACTTTAATAGGGAGATTTGTGAAGTAGAATCCTTCTGTAAGATATTTCCATTCACAATTTGTTTTATGTCTCCTTTCACAGACTCCTTTCACAATTTGTTTTATGTCACATGCAATATCTGCAGGAAATGCAGGACATAATTAGTTGTATCTAGATTGTGAGCAGAAAAAACTTCAGGGTATTTCCTTTCACTTAAGGGGTGGTATGAACCAGCTGTCATTCAGCACACAAACACTAAGAAAAACCCTGATATTGGTCCTTAGGTTCACAGGCCAGACTTAACTGTACTAAGAGATTCCAGCCAAAATATTACACTCTAAATTTGACTCTAAAAAAAAATGCATTGCAGAAAATAAGTAAAGATAGTGGTTTATAATAAAAAAAATGAGTAAAGATCGTAGTTCTGGGTCCTTAACTCCAGTTATTGTTACTTATGTGACTGCAATTGCAATTCTTAACAATTTCTGTACACTGCCTGTAACCCTGATATTTAAATAAGTGCCACATCTCTGCATTTAATGGATGTCATATAACACAACACAAGATTATATTACCTGAGTATCTTGACTGCCACATGCACACTCTGCACAGTATTTGTTAAAAATGAAAACATCTTGTTAAATATTTCCCCCAAGTACAGCTGGCAAAATCCCCTTCTGTGACTGCTGAGTCCCAGAGGCTTTCTGAAATAACAGGTTTTGTTTGCTTTCAGTCATATGCTCATGTGATAAAAGCCTTCTTTGCATTATGAAATCATAATGATTTATAAACTTCAATATAAATTCAGTTGAACTTTGCAAGAAGCCAAGGTGGAGTGAATTCAGGGCATGCTACACTTCCAAGGCCGAGGGCTTCATGGACCAAGCATCTAATGGAGCCAAGGATGGATATGTTTAAAAGTGAAACAAAATTCTGTGTTTGAAAGATTTTTTTAAAGCTAGACTTTAAAAGCAAAGCATTTCTGAAAACCTTCAGACCCACAGTTTTCACAAGTCTCAGGTTTACATTTGAAAACAACCTAGAAAAAGGAGCAAAAATTTAGGTATACTTTTAAAGTTTGTCTACAGCTTTTGTGATAACAAATAAAAACATTTTCCAGGCTTTTCCAGTGACATATTATTTATGTAAGATCAACAGTTAGTATTACAGAAAAGAATTTCAGAACACATAAATTCCATTAAAAAGCAATAAAAAAAAAGGTTATTTTTTTTCTGAACTAAAATTTTGTGTTTAACCTGTTTCTAACAATGCTTTATCTGTGTTCTTTTCTGGAGGTAAAAAAATTCCTAATAGATGTAGCAGCAAGGTTAAAATCACACTTTTTAAAATCCATGAAGTGTGTATTCCTGACAGCAAAGTTAAAGGAATGTGTAAAACATTCCAGCTTAAACAGCAGTTGAGGCAACTCCCCATTTCTCAGGAGGCACCCAGCAGTGTGCAGGATTGGGCCCACATGTCTGAGATCAGTGAAAAATTATGAAAGCCACACATTCCTGAAATGTT
The DNA here is from genome assembly GCA_013398075.1 of Notiomystis cincta. Lineage (NCBI taxonomy): Eukaryota > Metazoa > Chordata > Aves > Passeriformes > Notiomystidae > Notiomystis > Notiomystis cincta. Next base: position 154,118 of record VZRX01005615.1, on the reverse strand, counting down.
AGGTTCTGCTTCCTTTCCTTCTTGCTCTTTCCCCTAAGGCTGCCTGTGTTTTTTATCTAAATTCTTGAAGTTTGTATGACTTCTCTTGTGTTGATTGTTTCAAAGTTGTTTTTTAGACGTTAGAGGGAAGTATAACAGGATTGAGAAATTTCATAAAATAGAAGTTAGGAATTCCTATTTTAAGATGTTAAATGCATTCCTCTTTTCAAAAAAATAGCCTAATGAAAGTAAAATTAGTCCAGAAAGTCAGTTTGGGAGTTACTTTCATATCTTTTTCACTCAAAATACATTTAAGATTAAGCTACCAAAAAAAAAAAGGAGGAAAAAAAAGGAAAAAACCCAGGCTTGGTCCCTAGAAAGCTTAAGAACTGTTCACCTCTCTTTGCTTAATTTAATTTTTTTTAATGTGGTTAGCATCTAAATAAACCTTATCAAACATTTCTTGCTCCGCTGACAATTTTCTGACCTCCTAGTTGAAGATCTGAGCCCTAACTTAGTTCATGGATGAGTAATCACAGCAGGTCCACAGCAGAACCTATCCTAGAACTACAAATATATCATCTGCAGCATTGTAAATCAAAGCCTCAAAGAGCATCGTTTAGCCTGGAGCTAAAATTGCTTGTTTATCAGATGGTGCCTAGCTTAGCATGGAGCAGCTCCTTGTAAATCTCAGGGACCTTTTACAGCATATACTTAAGCAAGCATATTGGCTCCTGGGAGACTTCCCGAGAGCTTTAATGACTGCAGGCTGCTGGAAGAGCCAGGCCTTGGGTTAGTTAAGTGGTTACTTGTATGGCTTGGCTCCATTTTGTAAACTCCCAAAGATAAGGTGTCTGCTTCATCTGGGGAAAGAGCAGGCATTAGTTTCTTAGGAAATCTTTATATCCGAAGTGTTAATGTTCTTGTGGCTTTGGGGATTTTGACCTTTGTCTGCTCGCTTTTGATTTATGGTGGGAGAAAATCTTTTCCCCCAAGCCCTTCCTATGTTTTATGGGTACTTTGAAAAGCACAGTGAAGTACTCACAGCACAGCTTTTAAAAGGGAGTGTAAGGCCACACTACCCCTGAGCACGCTGCACACCCCGGGACACTCCAGCGACAAGGAGGTAAGGCGACCACCCATTTTATTTCTTGCTGTTCTGTAGTTCATTTCCCCATAAAATGGGTGGTCACAACAAGTCCATGGAGCTCCTCCCAGTGCAAGCCAGGTCCCAGCCCGGGCCACCCAGCCCCTGTGTCCAGCTGGGCAGAAAGGCAGCTCCCTTGTGCCTGCCACAGTCAGGAACTGGCTGGATTCACCACCAGCACACTGATGTCCAGGCAGCTCCCTCCTGATGGATAGCTGCATACAGTTGATGTAATTTGCTAATTGTGGAGCTTGTTATCTGGGTCTCTCACTTTTTGATTTGAATTAATTAGAGTTCACCTCCATGCAGCCACCTGCTGTGCTGTCACACGCAGCATACATTGGTACAACAAAAACAAGGGATTTTTTTAATAGGCTTATTCAAGCAAAATGTGCTCCCATTAGATGTGTGAAATGGCATCACTACAATGTCATAGACTAAAAAGGGGAGCATCATTTATTTCAGCTGGCATGGTAATGGTGCAAATGAGAGGAAAAAATGGTCCATTGCATTTATAGGCAGAAGACCCAATACATTTAAAATCTAATTTGACTTTACCAATTATTCAATATCTTTGAGTCTTTCTCACTTCCGTGTTTTTTCCCTTGATCCAAGTTAAAAGCAAGAAGGTCTGATTTTTGTGGCTGCTAGTAACAGTGTTAACATTTCTGAGCCAAGGATTTTTGCTGGGTGTGTGTGTGCAAGCCTCCTCCAGCACCACGAGCCCATACTCCTGCAGGTAAGCACACTCCACATGTTGGAGAACTGAAAATATCCTCCCTTGCTGCATGTTTTTCAAACAGAACAAATCATTATAACATAGAGCTAAGGAAAAGCTAAGTAACTTTAAAGGTACACAGCAGCATTTGTCTTTTAAAGGTGCTGCTTTCAAACTACACTGAAAAATATGAGCTTCCTTTTCCCTGGGTATTTAACACTGGCAAAGGCACTTACTGTGATATGCAGTTGTATTTGTTTGCTTTTTTATATTTTAAGAACTATATTGAAAATCAAATTTTCTTGTGCACAGCCCAAGTAAGTAGGCTTTTGTGAAAAAGATGTCAGGCCACCTGAAATACACCTGGAGCTATTTTTTTCAGCACAGGATCAGTAATGGGTGACCCATTTATTCCGTTCCTCTGTAAAGATGGCTGAGCTGGCTTTGATCTCTCACGATCTGTGTTGGGTTGCCAGAAGGTCAGGGGAAAATGACCCACCCTGGCTGCTACATCCTGTGGGCACATCACTCTTTCTCCTAAAACTCAACTTTTCTTCCCCATTCAGTACTGTTCACTGTTCTGCTGAGGGCTGGATGTTCAGCCAGGGGCATCTCCATGATGCTTCACAGAGAAACTTCTTCAAACCTGACGTGTACTCTGTAGGTGATAAAACATCACTACAGCTGATATGAGAAATTGTTCATAGCTTCTGGGTTTTTGGAAGACAAACAGGAATAGGATTAAAATCATATCCAGATAGATGGATTTATAGAGATATCATACAGCTCATGCTAATTTTTGGGTTTGAAAATAATTCATACCAAACTGCTGGAGGGATTTTAGCACATTTATCCACATTATTACAGGAGACCTTCTGTGGCCTTATAAAAATGCATCATTTCCAGGAAATTAAATTCATCTTTGTAAGAATTGGTGGTTATTTTACAAATGCATATTTAACTAATAACAATATTTGGCATGGTTTGGTACTTTCTCAATTCAGAGCACTGTATCACTTGAATCTTTAATTCCATTCTATTTCTGCGATGAAAGTCTCAATATTCTCATTTGGCAAATGGAGAAATTGAAACAGAGAATCAAATTTGGTTCCCCAGGATCACAAAGGCTCCAGTTATGATGCAGTTAAACATATGGGCTGCTGCTTGTACTACAAGGGCTGCTCCCAGGAACTGAGTGTTGTGGCACAGAAATTTCATCCAGCACCTTGGGTAGAGGTTGCTGCCTTGGCTGTGCTTTAGGTATAATCTTTTGGCTTGCAATTATGCCTTTGGATGAATATGGGCACAGAGAAAAGGCAAGACAAAATCAAAAATTAAGACTTCTCTCTTCCAGAAATAGGATAATTTTTCCAATTTTGCAGTATATCTCCCTTTAGTTTTCCCAGCTAAAACACATACAAGAGATAACAACTGCCAACACACAAATATATTGTGAAAACACACAAATATATCCCCCCCCAAAACAACAAACAAAAAACACCACCTGAGCATGCATGCAAGAGTACACTGCAGACTGGAGTTAGCAGGAAGGCAAATTGAAATAGTCAGTGGTAAAGGATACACAATATTTAAACTTTGAAACCAAAGCACTGCAGGAAGAGAAGGCTTTATTTAGTAAACACTGTCCAGTTGTTGATGCTAATTGTTTCAGACAGAGATTAAGGAAAACAGATCCCTCCAAGGGAAAAAGGCATTTGAGCTTTACAGTCTCTGCTCCCACAGTTGGAATTTGTATTTGGCCACTGCCCTCTCTTTTTTGCTTTGAATATTGTTGTCACCATGTCAGACTCCCAGGTTTAGCACCATCTGACTCTGTCACTGGGATTCTCTTTAGATTTCAGGTCCAAAGGCTCGGTCTAAACCTTCATTCTGTGCAACACAAAGTATAAAATCTGCAAAAAAACTCATAAAAAGTTTTACAAACAACGTATTTATCAGAGGAACATTCAGAGGAGGAACCACAACTACCCAACAAAGGCCTAATCTCCTAATGCCTGTGAGCAGAAGGGGATAATCCTGGACCCATTGAAGTTGAGTGAAAAAACTCCACTGAGCCAATTTGCCTTGAGAGATGTTCATTTCTGCATGGTTGTATTCTTAAGACCATCCATTACTTCAAAACATGTTGAAAATCAATATTTTTGTAACTATATAGAACTTATTGGGTTGGTGTTATTAAGAACTGGAACTTAAAGGCACACAATTTTAAAAGAGACAAATGGTGCTAATTTTAAACACTGAGGATAATGAATCAAGCTCCCACATGGAGTAAGGGTTCCTTCAGCTCTGAAAACCTCCTTGGTGAAATCTGAAAGTAGCTCTGGAAATATTCAGCTCAGTGCTACCATAGTAGGCTAAATTTATCAAAACATCCATACTAAAATATACATCCTAAAATTAGGTTGTCCAGTAATCTCATCCTGCACTGAGGAATCATAGGAAAAGTTCAAATTCAGAGAAACCAGGAAAGTCACAATGTTCCCATTTTACATAGCTACAGAAATATTTCTGAACTGCAAATGTCTGAATTCAGAAAGGTTTGTTGGGGGAGATAATTTCAAAACTGGTCATGGTGCACAGCTGGTAGCTGTGAGACTTCAAAACTTTCCCACACACAGATAGATATTTTTTTCTTTTATCTCAGTAGTAGGTTGTTGTCATAGACTTCACAGGGCAAACATTTTGACCCATATTTTCCAGAGAATAATGTTTCTAACAGCCTTTACTGAGGGGTTTCAAGCATGTGAACCACCTCACAAGTAATAAGTTTATTACCCACAAGTGCAAGTTTCTGCATTGTTGTTTTTTGGAGAAAACATGACAGCACCAAAACTCAGGTAGGGAGCAGAGGGCCAAGAGAGGGAGGCTGCTTTGCTTTTAAGGTGAGCTGGGGAATACTGGGGTCGTTTCTGCCCACCTAGAAACTTCAAAGAGAACACTTCTATTTAGACAACAAGGTCTTTCAGTGGCAGACATGCAGCACCCACCTGTGCTTATAGAGCAGGTCATAATTACAGCTGTTAAAATATCACTTGGAAATCTTCTAGTGATTTTTTTCTCCTGTTTGATTAGCTTTAGGGGATGACAAACCTTTTCTAAACTAGGAAACCTGTAAAACTCTGCTTTGATAGAGCTCCTTCATTGCTTTAGCAAAGCCCCAGAGTGGAGCCTGGTGAGAGGGGCTGGAACAGCCTTCCACAGGGTCCCTGCCACTGGCACCCCAGTGAAGCCACTGCTGCAGCTCTGTGGGGAAGTAAAACAGCCAAACACACCTTTCCCTTCTTCTCCCATCATTAGAAAATGGAGAACTTATTGCAGAGAAAAAAAACCAATGATTTTTGTCAAGCTCACAGCATCTGGTGAGATTGCACATCACTCAATATTTTTTTTACTTATAGAGGGTGGAAAAAGTGAGATCCTACCTTACAGTGAGGTAGGATCACTGCACCTACAGAGAAGGAGGTGGCAAAAACTCTCCCTAATGCATTTAACTGTCTCTGAAATTCTCCTCAGGAATAAAAGGAACTTGAGCTTGTAGGATTTGCCATTTCCCTTCCGCGCTTTAGGACAAGTAACTTCAAGCAAATTTTTCCCTCCTCCATGTTTCCAGTCAGGTCAGACTCATTAGTGGCACCAAGGCTCCAGCAGTAGGGTAGGTGCTTGCATTTGCTGCTAGTTATTTATTTAGGTTCACATTGATCTGTAAATACATCCGGGAGCACTTGTACCATCTGCTGCACATTTGTCAGTCACCGAGTGCAGGGTGGACATCTGGGGATGCCACTGGGCTGTGTGGATTCTCCCCATTAGAGCTACTGCTTCCTTTTCAAGCCTGATGTGAGCAGAGAGCCTGGCTGACTGTACTGAAAGGGCAGATCTGTGAGTGTGACACCACCCCCAAATCCACCCCCAAATCTGAGCTTTCTCCCACTTTGCAGAACTCAGTGTGCTGAAAGAGCATGAAATGCACAAAGATCTACCACAGTTTTCCTCTGCAGCATGAATGGCAACATTGAATGATAACATAACAGACAAAATGAAGCACCTCCTATGTGTCCAGGACATCATAACCCTATGGATTTGGGGGTCAGGAGTGCGAGGTTAGGGTTTAAAAAAATCACGTAATTTAATGTGTTCCTCTAAACTCTGCTTCAACAGCCATTGCACACCCATGGACACAGGTGGGGAACACCAAAACTGCTTGCCTGGGCTCCAGAACCAGAGCCAGAATATGAATAAACACTCTTCAAAAAATCCCCTTTTTGTCACAAGTGATTGGGTCTTAGCTCTCCTTTTTCTTGTGTATCTACTGTCTGTAGGCTCACAAATAGTTTCTCACAGGTATGGTCTTCAGAGTCACTGATACAGTATTATCCAATATTTATATTTAAACCCTGACTTTTGGGACAACAAAAAGAGTAAAAATAGATTGATTTTAACATAACTTCAGCTTATTTGGAGTATATTTAGTTTATGTTTTCAAGATAAGCCTCTTGTAGTCTGAAAATTAAAATTCAGAGATAATTATCTGATTCCTTGTACCAGCGTGTAAGGAAAAAACCCCACATTGTTACAATGAGAAGTAAAATAATCACTGCCAGCTCCCAGCATTTTCTGCTTCGAAGAAGCTTTTTACATCCTGCTGAAGTGAAGTGGGGAGTGCTGCCACAAGGATTTCCCCGTGCTGGGAGAGGTGAGCACAGGCTTGAGGCGGGCTCTGATGCACAGCCTCCCTAGTTCTTAGGGCAAAACACCTTCACCCACCAAAAACATGGTTTGTTGGGGCTAAAACAAACTGATTGCAGCTTCTAAACAAAGCTGTGGCTCGGCCTGATCATAAACACTCAAATGTGTGTGACCTGAAAAGTTATCTGGGTGATAGCAGGTTTGTAGAGCACATGTGCACACACATTTTTCACCATTTTCAAGAGGTTTGCCAGATGCCACTCTGCTTAGAGATCCTGCCATTAGGATTTTTTAAACCTTTTATACCCCACAAGTCATAGTTCATGTCCTATAAACTTTGCCACCCAAAACAGGTTCACAGATTAATATAGGCACTGTTCTGGAGCCAGTTTTCACCCCAGTTGCTGTGCTCTGTAAATACACCTGAATAGCTGGGAAGGTGCCAGAGGGTCACTGTGGGAACTGTTACAATTCTCCTCCAGGACAGAAGGAAGGAAGACCTGTTTGCCACCTTCCATGGGCTGCTAGCTACAGCTTCTGCTGCTGCCAGGAAAATAAACTTGTTCCTGACTGAGAGCACATTTCTCCAACATTGCAAATGCTGTTTTACTCAGTTTCTTTCAGAACTGCCTCTTTCATTCCATCTAGAGTAAATTATCAATTTTAGAAAACATGGAGTTGCAACCAGTTCCTAAGAAATCAGAGAATAGCTTTTATTTTTGATGGTTTTGTAACAGGACTTCAGATATTTACCTTCAAATTTTACTTTTTTCCATGTGAAAGTTTTCTCATCATTTTTCTGTCTTTAACCTTGCTGCCTGCAGGATGCTGGTAGGGATGAGATACACATTTCACCCTGATGTTGTAAATGAAATGAAAATAAATACTGCTTATCACTTGCTCTTGGCCTATTTTCTTTCTCATTCTGTTGCTCAGTGTAGTACAGCATTGCAGCCTTTTCTGCCTCTGTGGGAGTCATGAACCAAACTTCCATTCTGAAATGGCCATGAATTTCAAATTCATCCTCTGTGTGCACAACAGTTAGGAGTAGAGCATTTCTATAATCTTCCATCAGTGTTTGTATGTAGTGTACCAGCAGCAAAAGAAATTAATCACTCTCACTCCTCTATATGGATTGTGTTCAGTAGGACACAGGGTGGGGAAATCATATGTCAGCTAATTCAGTGTTTTCATAGGGGTCAAGGTTAGAGAAAGAGGTCATAGTAGGAACCCAAAACACTCAATACTACAGACACTTTAAAGGATATGCTTGATTGGATGTACTGATGTTGTAATTTGGGCCTTCAAGTTTTTTATTTTGTATTTGAATTGCAGAATAAAAATACAGTAATGGGGTTTGTTGGTAACAGTTTCACAAACTACAGAGAAAGGAATTCTCTTTATTGCTCGAGGCAGAACGAGCAGTCCATTCTTCTGCTTGACCTCTGTATATGTGGAGAATATGCAAACATATTGAAACTTTGTTGTGTTCTACAGTGGGGGAATGAAGTGCATCGATTGCTTGCGATTATTAGCTAGAGTGGGATAAGCCTTCTCCTTATTATGCAGATTAGTGAAGCTCTCAGTTCCAACATATTGTACAGATGCAGGAGAGCAGCTGCTCTTACAGATGGCAAGTACACAGCTCCATTAGTATGTATCTATTGTCTGCTCTTGGCTTGCTCAGAGGATGGAGAGGATGGGTAAAGAGGAATTGTCACACAGTGAAATGTAAAGGAGAACACACACTCTTAAAAATCCATACCCAAGAGACTATTTACACAGCAGGGCGGACAGCAATCGAATTAAAAATCTACCCCACATAAGGACTTTCATATGTCACAATTAAGCTTCTCAACTTTTAAAATATACTAATCGTTAAAACTAAGGAAAGGGATTCAAATTTGACAACTAAGATGTATTAATAAAAAGAAATCCTGGGAATTCATTGAAAATTTGGTCATGTATTTGGCCCATCCAAAGCTTTCTTTAACAAAACCTCCCCCGTCAAAAAACACCTCGCTACTCCAAAGACACATCCTCACCTATTTTGCATAACAGAAAAGACAGAAAAGCAGAACTGTGCTTCATTTATTAAACTTTTCACCATGAGAATATAGCATTTCATGCAATTTTTTTGCATTAATGAGAGCTGAAACAGCTAAATTTGAGTTCGTATAGACAGCATTGATTGTGCATCTGTGTCAATTATTCTTTGCAAAAATGCTAAACAGAACATTAGTTAACCATGTGGTAATTTTTAATGTGGTGAACAATTCCTGAGGAAAGATATAGCTACAGCCTGACCGCCGAAAATAGTGTCTAGTGACGAACAATTATTTATAACACAATCTGTGGTTGGCGGCACAAATTATGGATGTACCAGCAGATTTTATGATATACTTAACATACAGTTTATTTTTATTTAGTACAGAGATGACATACAGAGGAAAAGGGCTGTAAGGTACCAGCGAAGGTGGTGTTAAAGCCTAAGTTACGGTCTCATTCCAATCTGAAAGTCCGGGCTGCCGAGGGTGCCTAACCAAGTGCAAGAAAAAGAAGATACATAAAAACAGATGAACATCAGGTCCATATAACATCTGGGAGGCACTTGTCCTTAGTGCCAAGGCTTTCACCCAAGGCAATCTCAGAAGATGACTTGTCTGTGAGCAAAGTGGAACAGACCTGTTCTGGTGACGGGCCCTGGGGACCAGCAGCACTGACTGGGCTGCAAGGTGCCCTGCTCGCCCTTCGACACAAGGTCTGGGGTCCTCTGTCTTCAGGCAGGAATTACTTGGTTTATTTTGAGCATGGATTTTATAAGTAAAATAATTAAGGGTAAGACCAAAGTGCCATTGGCTTTTATTTCCCCCTAAGGTGGTAGAATTAGTTGTTTCATTTCATTTGGCTTGGAACCCTGCAGTCTTCACCCAGCTGCTGGGTGAAGATGCTTCATTTTCTTGCATCCTTCATCTGAACTGCATCCAGAAAAAGACTTTGCAAAAACATTGAACAAGGGCTCATTTTCAAAAATACAGCTGAATTTTGACAAGAATGTAAAAGTATAAAGTCAAGACATGAAAATTATAGTACAAGTAGGTTGCTTTGGGCTGGCCAAGAGGAGGATACTCTTCTCCCAGAAAGCAGTGTAATTTAATTCACTTAGTGGTTTGTGGGTTTTCTATAAGTGAATATAAGTGGTATGGCAATCCAGATAGGCATCCATTCTTCTAAGCTTGATCCCAACCTAATTGCACATTCAGGGGAGGCTGTTCTGCTTCCCTTGAAGTCTAACTCCCTAACTAGCTTTAATTTTACTTAAGAAAGGGTTTTGATGACAAGATGACAATTCTCAAGAAGTTGCATGACAGACCTTTCCTTCTCACAGCAATTATTTTAATTTCTACCTCTTAAGAGAGAGTATCCATGCTAGAAATTCAGAATGGCTTTCCTCTTCTATCGGCTCACACAGTGCAAAGGGAAAGTTGAGGTGTGTTGAAAGAGTGTCCAGGCACTCAATCTTGTGGGCTCTGGGTCTAAAACAAAATTAAAGCATTTTTAAGCCTCTGGGCAAGGCTGATCTGCAGAGCACAGATGCTCAGGTCTCTTCAGATGAGGAGCTGTGTGAGCCTCACTATGGCAGGCAGCGTATTAGACAGTCCCTACGAGAAGCTGCAGTGTCCTGAGATCTATAGATTAGCAGCACATTCAAATTAATCTTGTATCTGGTCTCACAGATTAAATGGATACACTTGAAGGATTTTGTTTTGAATGAGTCTTACAGGATTTCAGCTTAGATGAGAACAGAATTTTTACTTTCCTCCCAAGTGCATCCTGTGCATCTGAGTTCGCAGCACGTGACTCGGTCTGAGGACAGCCGTGCAATCTCATCAGTCCCCCTAAAGTCCCCCCAAAGGCCATTGTCTCTATGTTAATCCAGTCAAAAATAAATCCCCAAGTATCAAGAATTCTCTATTTTTTTCCTACAGTTTTTCTTTTTTTTTTTCATTAGGAATGAAAAAATACATAAAGATGATATAATCATTATACAGAGGTAACACATTGCTTGGGAAGAAAAAAGCTACAGTGGGCTACTTGGCTCCAAATGCTTCCTAGGTAATTTATTTTCCTCTTTCCATTTTGGTTTCTTTTTAGTTTTTGCTGGACTGTATTTTTAATGTTAGTAGCATCTGAAATTCTGTACTTTCTTCACAGCATATAACCATAAATTCTAGTACAAAGTTCTGAGAGCATTACTTTATATAAAGAGAACTTTCTCTTCTGACACTTTTCTGTTTGATAATTTATCTGTAACAAAAGGTATATATCACCTAAAACATACAAGAGCAATGCACTTGAAATTGTTAATTTGAGGGTTTTCCAGTGTTACTTGAGATGAAGACAATTTTGTTAAAATACATCATGCCTTAAAAGATATTTTAATTGAACTCAAGATTAAGTCTCCAGAAAGCTTTAATATGAAACAATTGAGAATGGCAGAGATCTGTATTTGTTCTGAATTTAGAGGGCTTTAATTCAACCCCTCTCTAATCTTAACAACCAGAACCATTCCCTAATTTCATCTTCTGTAGCTGGATTCAGGTTTTAATTTCCATACTCTACAGCTAATACACCAGAGTCTCTATCCACATCATGCCACTTACATTCACAAATCTCTAGTATTTGTGATCTGGCCAGTAATTTTTAAGAGTCAAGCAAGCATAGAAGGAGCGAGAGAGAGATTTTCATCAGCACAGCACCAAAAGAGTAGCAGAATGTCTGCAAAGCTGCCATACCACACCTGCTAAACACAAGGCAAAGTGCTGGCAGAAATGGTTGTTATGGCTCCAGGAAATCAAAACTATTTTTCATGGATTCTGTTGTTCTAAGACTGTAGAACCTGTGTTTTGAACACAAATGACTACTACTACAAATCTCTGGGGGATTTTTTTTAATCCATTATCTTGCCAAAAGCAATAATGACCTAGACCCATACTATTATCTTATCAAGGAGGTGGGGTAACAGGCAGCCAATGAACAGACTGTGCAAAACAGGGGAGATTGAGACATCTTTTACCAAATCTCAGCCCAGTGCTTTGAAACAACAGCTTGTGATAAAGTGTTCTCTGTTGGGTTTAAAAGGGAAAAACAAGGCAATAATATGGAAGTCTTATAAAGTCATAGATCTTAAAAATGAAATCCATAAATAACTTGACCTGCATTTTAATAACAGTGTTAAAAACACACACTTTCTCACTTTATGTATGCAATAGTCAAAATCTCATTCAAGAGACCATGAAAAACACGTGGAATATTGTTTTGGAAAGAAAAAGGACATTTCAGATGTTGCTCAAACAAAAGCAGACAAATCCACTTCACATTCCCATTTGTAAAACTGGGATATGCACTACCAACTTGCCAAGGCTTACAGCTTTCCAGAAGAGACCTTAATTTAAAAGCCATACATGAAGCAAAATTTGAAGACAAGAAGTTCAAGCTTCCTGAATTGAATGTGCTGGATATTAAGTGTTTGATGCGTCTCCTACAACAAACAAACAAACCAAAATTCCCAGGGCTGCATTTCATTACGAGGTGGGTTTGACTGGATGATCTCCAGAGGTGCCTTCCACCCCTAATGATTCTGTGACTCTGGTTTTATAACAACTAAACCAAAGAACTTTGAAACCAACTTTTGATATGGGAAGCTGTTCATTATTTCCTGTGTCACATGGGCCTCCTATGCTGTGCTGAGCTCAGCTCATTGGATGAGCTTCACAGGTATTTGTGCTCCATAATGCAAGAATACAAAGTCTTCAAGAGAAAGACTGCAGTGTAGTGTATTTTTTCCATTGAACCACTTTATACAATAAAAGTATTTAATATGGACAATGTTGACTACCTTCAGATAACAACTATTCTTCCAGAGCTTATTGTAGCCTGTTACATTCAGTCAAAGTTTCTGGTCTGGGTTCAAAGTTTTTCAAGCACATCCATCTAGCATAGAAATTCACTGTCACAGGTATCAATGGCCAATAATTTAGGGTTCATAGGAAGATGGCCATCTGACCTACATAGTAAACTCATGCATTTCTGGCACAATTTGTAGAGCTAACTGCAAGTACTTTTCTCATACTTCGAATGCTTTCATGAATTACAGAGTTTTTCCTATTACAAACCAGAGTAAACTTCTCAAATTCCTTTCACAAGGGAGATAATAATTTCTCACACTTTTCTATAACCTTGTCACCAGGGCATTCACAAGAGATGGTTTAGAATACAACTGATGATCGTGAGAGGACAAAAATCTTATATTATTATATATATTCTAGAATATACATGTTCTAGACTCCTTGCCAGCCCAAAAATAACTTCCTGGGGTTCTGTGTGATGAAGAGAATGTGTCCTTTCAGAGCACCTCAGAAAAGGTTGAGTCAGAATTGACCTGGAAGAGCAAGACCTCATAACAGAGGTGTAATATTCCAGCACAGGGCTCTGTTGCTCCAGCTTTCAGCAGACCTGAACATCAGAAGAGACTTCTCTGTGCACCCTAAAACTCACTTCACGTAATTCAAGGGAACTGGAAAGCAAAAGAGTACACCTAACAGCTGGGCCAGATTATTCTACTGAAAATAAAACCTCCCACAGCTCTTCAAACAATAGTCCTTATGTACCAAAACCTGTTGTATCATGTGTGATTCTCAGTGCAATGCTTCCATGCTGTATAAACTATACATTTTCACAATTCTTTCCCTAATGAGGTTAGTAAAATAATTTATGCAAAATAAATGAGAATAAAGAAAGGTCAATCAGAGTACATACACTACAGAAGGAGGTTGCTGGGTTTGTTTTCTTCCTCCAGACTAATGTTTAAATCTCTAGATATCAAGGATGCTTAAGAGAGAGATAACAGACAACAACTGAACTGAAGTTAAATGCCCTTAAGATTTCAAAACTCTGGTATATTAAACAAATTACTTTCAAGACAAATCCTGTCTAACTAGCAGTTTAGAATTTTTTAAAAATTTTTTACTCTGTCAAGATGCCTTCAAATATTCCATGTAAATAAAGGGTTTTCAGCTGTAGATAATGGGTATTTTTCTTTATAAAAGATGGAACAACCTAGTCTGAAACAGTCAAAATTTACTGAATCCAGATAATTTTGTGTTTAAACAGTAATATTTGTAATAACGTGACAGTCACAGCTGAAAAGAAAATCACAAATTATATGAAGCATGTAAATAATCTGTAGCAGACTACATTTTTATTCACCTTTTCTTTATGAGACTTATCATAGAGACTTCTCTGTGGGAAACAAGCTCTTCTAAAGCCTGAAAATGATAATTTTTCAGTGTACCTCTATGATGTTCCATTTTGCATCAACTAGAATGTCAAAATTTAAGTACAAACATGTATGACTCCTTCAGCTGATAAGCATATCAATGTACATTTTGGCTACAAAAGCTGGAAGTACAAAGCAATTCTCTCTTCATAAAAGTGAAACTTGAGTAGATAGATAAGTAGTAAAATATCTTCCTTAGGAGATGAAAAGTGGCCACTACTGCCTGGAACTAAGCTGATACATTTTTTTATGATTCCCACTGTCCCCACACCTCAGTGTGAAATCAAAGATGAAGACAATTCTGAGTGAGGAGATAATTCTTTGAAGTCACATCTTTCACTCTTAATTTGTTGTAAATATAAAAATATAGGCTACGCACATCAGTAGAAAACCAATATGATTTATAACCATAGGTTACATGTGTGCCCATAAACACTGCTTGCTTAAAATACTACAGGAAGTTTTTGATGTTTTTAGGAGGACAGTTCTGTGGCTAAGACTTGGGGCTGGAGCTCAGGAGGTAAGAAAGAAAACAAATCCTACCTCAGTCACTTGTTCTGCTTCCAGCTATGAAGAGGACACATCTCTCCTCACCTTGTTTGTTTAGTTCTTACAAGTGTAAGGTATTTTACTCAGGATGGGTATTTTCACCATGGTATTATCCCCTAATTCCCCTCTGAGGCTTCCTTGTACTTTCCTATTGCAAATAAACAATCCAATATTGAACATCCATCGTAACAAGTGGAGGTCACGTGTGCCTGTGCCCTCTGTGGTTCCCTTTCAGTCCAGGGCAGCCCTTGCAGCCTCGGGGCTGCCAAGCAGAACCAAGACACCTCCACAGAGCAGTGCCTGCCACACTGCAGAAGTCCAAGGCACCCCAGACAGGGAGCTGCTGAATAAGAGACCAGCCAGGAGGAGAAAAAAATGATAAACCTAAGCATTTATGGTCCCTGCCTTTTTTGGAAGCCAAGAGTGGTCTCTACCAGGCACACTCAGGTTCAAGGGAGAGAGGAGCAGGTGAGGAGGGGAAGGAGGGACCAGACACCACCAGCTACCCAACTTTTGCTTCCAGAGCTGTAATTCTGCTATTTTTCTGTGTGCCACTGCCCTCATCCAAGGCACACCCCTCACAGAGCAACACTTAGCTCTTGGTCCAAGCCTACCAGCAGTGACCACTCTTCCCCCAAATCCTGCCTTTTCCCCTCTCTGAGGAGGAGGAAGCACAAAACACTTCTTCCCCTCCTCTGTTAGTCAGCACTGCAGGTTCTCAGCAGCCTGACATCTGAATCCTACAAGAGAAGCTGTGCCAGGAGCATGGTTTCTTTCCCAAATATTGTTTTTAAGACATCTCAAACAGCACACCTCTCATCCTGTCAGCCACTGAAAACCCATCTTTTCTGTTCAGTTTAGAATATAAGTCCCACAATAATTTTGAAATACTCAAAGAAAACTCTGCACAATTATTCCCTGCTTAAAACTGCTGTAACATGTATCAGGGGTTCCAAGAGCCAGACTCTGTCCAAAGCAGACAGTCCATCAACCTGATCTTGGTGCTGCATGTGTTACTGACCAGGCAAATCAGGCTTGGTGACACTTGCTGATTTTACATCTGGGTAAGGAGATATAGATACAGAATGATAAAGGAATGAGAGACAGAGAGAGATACAGATAGATAGATGTGGATATACAGATATATAGTTCTGTAGATATATGATGTTATGGCCCTTAATAGGAGATTGTTTTTCCACCTCCATCAGGACAAGCCTCTACAGAGACTGCAGCACTTGGCTAAGCCTTCAGTCACAGATGTTTCTTCGGGGCTTGAAAATGAGGCCTTGATTCTTTTTGCATCAATGTGACTTCTTTAGTCATGGCCAAATTCCCATCAGTGTCACAGCCATATCAGTGGGCACTGCAGCTGCCTTAGAAACACCCAGAGTAAAGCTGTACCAGAGCTTGGTTGTCACTAACTCTTTACTGTAAAAGTCTTCTGAACATTTTAGTGAAGAGAAAAAAAATCCCTCAACTGCTTCCAAGATAAGGCATTCTCAACTAAGTCTCCTCTAACAAGAGTTTGTCTCACTTAGAGTTTAAGCTTGCAAGAATAAAGGATCCCCTAAAATCTCAGGCCATTACCCTTCCATATAAAGTTTATTTAAAGCACTTCTCGTAAGTGAAGTGCTTCCACTGCCCTTGGGTGTGCTCTGTCTGTTTCTGTTTGCCATGAAGGTGACACACCCAGCATCCTGGAAACCACCACAGACCCATCAGAGAGTCAAAAGAGCTCCTTTTCTTCTTTGTGTCATCCCCATAGGTAAGAATTTTGACTCTCTCATCATGTGCCATTGCATTGTGTCTCTTCAGCAGGTCAGCAATAGCAGACACAGAAATGTTTCACTATCTATTATTTTGGGTGCTTGTTTTCCTAAAAGAGACAAAGTGGAGAGAAAGTTATTTGTAGTGAGAGCAACACTTGGACTAACATGATTGCTCAGCATGTCTCCCTCTAATTAGAGTATTGGTGACCTTTACACAGGAGTTACTAACTTAGAGATCTAGAAAACCACACCTAAATTATTAACTTCTGCAATTTAGCTCTTGATAGGAAGGATGGACACAAAGCCCAGCTGTGAGGCCAGTAACCCCCACGGTATCATTAGTGTCCCGAAATGACTGAAAAGAATTGATAATTTTGTGAGCATCATGCAAAAAGGAAGAATTCTGTTTGAATTACATAACAGATGTTTGCTAGGATCCACAATGCAGCCTGCATACACAGTTATGCTAATTTGGCACTGTTTCCCTTCAAGTTAGCTCTGAGTCATTAGAGCACGCAGCTAGTAGGTCCTTCTGTCTAACTAATAATTGCCTATTATTGATATTAATTAACATTTTTTGCACCTTCCCTCAGCTTTGACCCAGTATCTGCTGGTAGTCTAATCACAGTGGCCTATTAAAAGTCAAAATACGAAGGCCTATAGCAGTCATGAGCCATTTATCAAAAAGCAAACAAGGCCAATTAAACAGGCAGTCAGACAGTTGTCTTGATTTGCCGCTGACTGTTTCTTGATCACCATTATAAATTGCTAATCGGGCAGAAAGAGCTAAGCAGTGCATCTGCAGGGGGTGGTTATTGCTCATTCCCTGCCTGGTGACAGGTGAGGGAGGCTAGTGATGGTCTTATTGATGTGAAATGCCCATCAGTTGGTAGTTATTGTTAAAGTTCATGATGCTACAGCTGATCCTTTCCTGCTGAGAGTCAATCAAATTAATTAGTGATAGAAATTCTTCTGTATTAGAATAATACAGAAATACAGAAGGAACATACTTTAATTTTGTTCTAGAGGCACTGGGGAAAAAAAAATCTCCATGTATTATAGAGAGGGAGGATGAAAAAAAGAGGGAAAAAAATCAAATATCGCTTCTTCCATTATTTTATAATAAGGGCTGCAGCTAAAGGTTTTTATAGCCACAGATCAAGAGATCATAATAGAAGCATATTGACAGATTTTTTCTGCAATACTCCAAGGAACCGGCTGTAGCAGGAAAATATATCAAAACCTTATCATCAGAGCTGAGATCTTCTCTGAAAAATCAATAAAGAGTTATACATGGTTTGAGTTTAAACAGTTCTCTGTAGTCATTTAAACATAGTGCATCTGTGCAGCTTTTTGCCTCTGGAGACTGGTGTAGCCTAGCAACTGCAAGGCTTAAAGCGATTAACTACAAATGAAGTACTGTACGCCTATCAAAGCAATTGCTCATGGTTGCCTTTGTTGCAGGGGCTGAGCTAATTGAACATGATACAGTATGAAGATAATTAACACCCATGAGTTTGTTAATTGCCTGTTAGCATTACAACACAGGCTATGCATTTCTTTTTAACTTGTTCTTCAGCAGCGTCTTCCTGCCTTAAAAGGGTGCAGGACTCAATTACTTAGCAATGATATCTTATAGTTTATTAACCCTTTTCAAAGGGAAGAAAAAAAATAACCTGCATGTAGTAATGAAGCAAATGTATGCTCTTGTCAAACACAAACTCCCACTTAGCCCAAGCAATTTACAGGAAGAAGAAATTTGGTTTACATAGGCTGTACAAAATATGTTTATTTTCAGGGCTAATTTATTTCAAGCAATTTAGTCATTATAAATGCTTTAAAATATCTTTTGTGGGCTGTTTTTATGACTCAGCTGCTCTGCCTTCTAAACTGAACGATAAATGTCTTTTAGGGTTGGAATATTAATTGAAGGCAGCATCTGGTCAGCAGCTGACCTCTCATACTTGTCTTTGTTGACTAACCAGTTAAACCTAACAGCTTATTGCTTTATTTACCAGCCTCTCCTTCCATCATGGGGGTGGAGGTTATAAGTTCTATTTCATTTATGTCAAAAGGTAGTGCCAACAAATATAAAATAAAAGTGATTTCCACAATCTATTAATCTGAAATAGATTTAATCTGAGAAAATTTCTTTTAAATTGGTTATTGTGCTTGGCAAAGTATTCCCTTTATTTTGCTATCTTCCAAATTTGTGAAGAATGTATATGAAAGCTCATAAAGACAATGTAATGCATGCCATTAAATTATATAGGAAATTTCCTTATAAGGAGGCAATGCTTAAAGTGAAGCAACAGACAAGAAAAAGAGACAAAAATAGAAGAATTTGGTTGGCATAGGCAAGTCTCCGATGTTTAAGAGGCAAGTCTCCGATGTTTAAGCTCTATGTTTCCAGCAACACCAAATGTAAATGCCTTCATTGTGTCACAGTTGTTTAGAGTAGATTTTCTTAAATGATCTTGGGTTTCTGAGCTGTTACTGTCATAGTCAATACTGGCAGAGAAGCCGCTCCCTTGAGGAACACTACTAGTGCCCAATTACAAGTTCCATCATCAATCATAAGTATTATTTATTCAGCAAAATGAATTGCTAATTAATAACTGATGAGCATTATGGCCTTGAAGCCTGTAACACTATTAATTACCTTAGCAATTGGGATTCTGCCGGGGTAGGCTACCAAGCACATTTTCTCAACAATTAGCACGGCGAGATTACCAGGCGAATACCTACTAAGATAAGGGTGTGATGATCTCCAAGGCTTTTAGAGAGCCTTGCAGTGTCTGCAAAGAATAAACAAGATTACAGCCCTACTGTGCTGGACTGTATCCTTAAAGTTGTTTGGTGACAAAGAGAAAGCTGCTGTAGAGAGCGCGCTGGGCGGGGGATTTGGCTCGGCGTCCTGCAGTGGATTTTGCTGTGTGGAAGCCATGTGGCAGCAGCATGCTCAGGGCACTGCTGCTGCCGTGTGCCTGCTACCCCGTGGCTGCTTGGCTGCTGCAGCATGCTGTGATTAGTACACTGACCTGTGACTTTAGACCTCCAGCAACTGCTACCTACATGGTCTCATAGTGCTTACACATTAGCATCGCTGCAAAACTGAATATTTAATGAGAAAAGAAGAACACAATCTACAAAAAGAGCAGCTTTTTTTGGTGACTTCAATATTCAGAATGCTGACATTAATGTTGCTCTACAGGCTGATGATTTACTCCCAGTCTTCCTTTCAGACATCATCTGCTTTCTCTTCTGCTCCTGTGCCACCTTGAATTTTGAGTGTAAATTCCTTGGGGCAGAGCCTGGCGTTATATCTGTCTGTAAAGTATCCAGAATATCTACAGAGCCGTATGAACAACTTGAATATTGCCCAATAAACTGCTAGGCAAAGATCAGCCCCTGCCACAACGCCAAGATTTAGGTTTTGATTGTCAATAAAATATAACCTATTGCAAGAGCTCAGCTAAGCTCCTAGATTATGTGATAGCTGCACAGTGATAAAGACAAAAATTATTATTGTGGAACACAGAGGACTCTAATGTGGTGCACACGCTATAAAACCACAAAATCCAGCTGCAATACAAAAGCAGAGCCCTATATGAAAGCCATCATATTTGCATCTGTTTTCTTTGAAGTGCTGAAAGGGCCTAGAGGATGCTGGAGACGTGCTAAGTCTATCTTTTCTGTGCTCTATGACAGCACACTGGTCACAGTCAGAACCGTCATTTTATCTCCTCACCCCAAAGCTAAATTCTGCCTTCATCAAACAATAAAACCAAGAGCAGCTTTAGCACTGTGCAGCAAGGAGCTATCCCCTCCCATCAAGAGGGGGATGTTTGCTGAGGCTGTCCAGCATGGAGCTGGCAATGTACACTTCCAATGCCCAGGTAATTAGCTCTGCTGGAAATCTCCACGTACCAGGTGATTTGCAAAGAGCAAAGCAAAAACCCCCTGACTCAGCCTTGTTCATCACTATGGCCATTTTCATGGGAAAGGTTTCAGAGCTTGATCCTAGGTAGTAAGTCCCTGATTTCTGTATGTGAATTAAAAAATAATAAATAGACTCTTTCCTGAAAAACTAGACAGAAGGATCATCCTGATATTCAGGATGAAATACATATTTGGGATGAAATATTAAGGAAGAGAAATCTTCTTATCCCCCACAGATGGCTTACACAGAGACAATTTTATTTGGAGATATGGGATTTCTTTGAATTTTCTTCCTTAACCAAATGGTTCCTACTGAATGTCAAATGACTTTTTGTC
Organism: Notiomystis cincta; assembly: GCA_013398075.1. NCBI lineage: Eukaryota > Metazoa > Chordata > Aves > Passeriformes > Notiomystidae > Notiomystis > Notiomystis cincta. Next base: position 133,632 of record VZRX01005615.1, on the reverse strand, counting down.
TCTGTATTGGCTACCTGTAAAATAAAACAAAATCCTTTTTCTCTTTAAACAAAAACATATGAAAAGCAGAATTTGAAGAAAAAGTTTCTTGGTCATGCAAATTTCCTTTATATGAAATAGAACATGTTATACTCAGCCATAAATTCTATCAGTTTTCCTTTTATTGTACTAATTGTAAGGTCTGCTTGGATTCCTATTTCTTATGCTGAGAGGTAAAGGGTGGAGAATGTCCTATGCTCCAGAATATGATCATCACCTCACAAACCACCACCTTTCCCAATTTGGGAACCAACTGATTTTGAAAGACTTTGCCAAAGGAAAATTTTGATCATTGCATATTCATTTTCTTCTCTTGTTCTATTACATAAAACCAGGTAAAGAACAGACAACTTTACTGACAGAGGGTATGAACAAAGGCTGTGCCAGGTTTTGTTCCTGCTACCCAGAACAGTTCTCTGTCATTTTTTTTGGCAGATCCCATGCTGTCTGACACCCTGACCTATCCTCACATCACCACAGCACACCATAAAAACAAAAGTCAGGAAGCAAAACAGCCTTCACAATATTTGGTTTCATTTGTTATACCTTGGGATCTGGAGAGAGCAAGGGGACTTGGCTGGGATGTCCTGGGAAGTCCCCTAAATCTGGTGCCACTGCTGGGAAGTTTTCTTAGTCCTGATAGCAGCCTGACACACACCACCTCTGTGCCTACAGGTCCTGAAGGCTCCTGGGTTGGCCAGGACACACATCCTGGAGCATCTATCTCAGGAGGGAGACTAAAAGTATGCATGTATATGTGCATATATAGAGAGAAATATATCTGTATGTATATGTGTGTGTGCCTGTGGTTTGGAGTGAGACATCACCCCCTGTTCAGTGGCTGCTGGTGGAGCAGGAGGTGAGCAGGAGCACCCCAGCAGACACAGCCTGTGCTGCTCTGGCTGCATGGAAGCAGCAGGGTTTTGCTGCAGGGAGGCAGGAGCGTGGCTCGGGGCAGGGGCTGGCCCTCTGAAGGCTCTGGGGCACCAGGCAGGCTCAGTGTGGAATGCCACAGGGAGAGCCCCAGGCTGGAGCAGCAGCACAAAGCAGCTCCCACCAGCTGGAGCAGCAAGGCTGACGGTGCCCAGCACAGGGACCAGACAGGCAGCCGGCTGCTCCTTCACCAGGACACGCAGCTCTGCAGGAACAGGAGTGCACTGAGGGAGCTGCCACAGGGCTGGCTCAGGAAAAGCTGTCCTCAAGCCAAATCACACTACAGCAGCATTATCTTTTCAGGAAACTCTGAGCTGTGCCAACAGGAACCCTGGAATTCACAGCTTTGCTCAAGATAGGAAATATTGTGATACATTTCACACGATAACAACTTTTTTAACTCTTTGTACTGTAAGAATCTGTAACTTGGCAAAGTTTGCTGTACAATACTTGAAGAGATGAGGTGGTTTTGCTCTGTCTCTAATTGTATTTCCTTTGGATAAAGGGAAAGAATCATTTAAGATGTGGGCTACATTATTTGTAAAGTTTATTCCTGGACATATCCACGTCTGGAAAAAAAGCCTGTGTTGAATTTTGCATTTAAATTTGAGAAAATTCTGTAGACAGCTCGAAGGCTAGGAAGCATGTGAAGTTCACAGTCAGAATTGCAGAATAAAAGATCCCATTTTAGAAATAACATCCATCAGAAATACTAAGGCTGATGGAGCTTATAATTGGTTTCTTTCAATTCCTGATTGGTGCAGCATGTAAACTGGTCATGAGATTTTGAGATTGATATCTGTTCCATATTTCAGAAAACCTAAGATAGCAGATTTTCTATTCCTTGACTGAAGTTAAAATAAAAAAAGAGAAACAGCGAAATTGCTTCACACTAAAATCACTCATTTGTTCAATTTCTTCAAGCTGGTATTTGTCCTCCAGAGACATGTTCATCTCTAGAGAGTTCTTTTAAGAAGTTACCAAGGAAGTTAATGGAAGACCAAAGCTAATGGCACACTCCAGGGAAAAGAAACTGGAAAATTGTGTTCTAAAAAGCAGCGTGAGCTGTTTGAGATTTGTATTGCAGGAGCCTTCAGCTCCCCTGTATGACTAGCAAACACATTTCACTGTGAATTTTCATTCCCTTCTTAATCAGCTTTCTTCTTGCCAAATTCCTCTTCATTTTAAGCTATCTGCAGCAGCATGTTCTTCGGGATTCAGTGGTGTTCCACTTAGCACTGCTTGTTTTTAAAACAGGTCTTTATTGTAATTTGTATTATATTATAGACAGCAGGGCAGTTTGCAGTACTAGTTTAATGTATGGGCTCAAAATTATAATTATTGTCAAATAAAAACACAGAGCCAAATAGATTTCACAAAAGACAGTTTCCCATTTCCATGTGTGGTTTTTGTACCTCAGGATTTTGTAGAAGATCATTGTGCTGAATGAAGCATACTGGATCTTCCTTGGTGAGCAGCAACAAACCTAGACCAGAATACACCTTCCTGAAAGAAAATGTGATGCAACCAGCCTACAGTGTGCTAAGCCCTGTACTGAACTGTTGAAGAGAAAAATTAGGAGAATGTAAAGGAAATAAGATGGTGTGCTGGATAAACAAACAAATAAACAACAAAAAAAAACAGAGTGGAGCTTATTACTAAAACTCAGCGTGGAAAAATAACATGTAATGGAGACAGTAATGGATCAAGTGACAAAAGAATCCAGAACTGTAACAATTAACTGAACAAAACATTTACCAAAATAGAAGCACTTTTCTAGGAAGAAGCAGGATAGGGGAGGGTGGGGAAAATATTTCATAGAAGAATATACAATCCTGAAGGGAAGAGAAATGAGATTTTACAAGGCTGTTTGAGCTTATGTCAAACACAAGAACAAGGGAGCATAAACTAAAGCTAAGGGAAGGGTCAGATCCTCAAGGAATTTAGTCAGAATTTCTTTAGATAGGGAGTAGTGAATATACAGAATAAAAGGCAAAGGGCAGCAATACAGGAAAAAAAAAAAAGCTCAAAACTATTTCAAACTGTTATAAAACAGAGCCAGAACTCTGAAAACAGTAAGAAACATTATGGAGCAAAGAGAGGTAAACAGCTGGGTTTGCTTCCTTCAAGGCTTATTTTCTATTTTTCTACCTCCCAAATGCCAAATGAGTGCTGCAGAAGCCCCACAGGACAAAGAAAAATACCACATCACCACCAGCAGGACTCCTGGCCACCCAGACCCTCGTGACTTTGTGTTCTTACTCAAGTACCTGCTTATCTCACCCTTATGAAAACTGAAGTCCTATTGCCATCAAGCTGCCAGCTGTCTCCAAAGCCACCCAAAATCCTCAGATGTCTGCCATTTTCCAACACCACTTTATGACATGTCCCTAAATAGTCTGTTTCCAGACAGGTCCTGACAATTTTGACAAACCTACAGCCTGTCCTTCCCTATTGATTTTGGGATCCACAAACAAGTTTTACCTCTGTTTACACCCCGAGGTCACAGCAGACCCAGGAGATGCAAATCATGCATGAAATGGACAAAATGCAAACAGTAGCCTTATTTCTCAAAGATATCACCAAAGCAGGGAATGAAACTCAGGTTTCAGTGCTCCCAGCAGGGGCTGGCCCATGGACTATTTGGGGTTTATTCTTGCCACTCTTCAACCCAAGAAATTTAAGTTTTCCACAAACTTGAGGAGTTTCTTGGCAGAAAGTGCAAAGTTCCTGCCCTATAAGCCCTCCTTCAATTAGGAACTCTCCTGAAGGACAAGATGCCACCCTCAGCCCCTTTCCCAGGGAAGGTTTTAGGGAGACAGGACCCACATGCCAGCTAAGCACAAATGGACCCTGAGTTTTCACAGACAGCACCTGAGGAGGGAAGCTTTCCTTCTGCCTGGTTAAATTACAAGAGTGGCTGCTCCCTGGAAAACTCTTCTGTGTCCAAAACCAAAGCAAAGCATCTCCAGGGCACTGCACCTGTGGGCTGCAGGGGCTGGGGAGTGCCAGCCCCAGGGGAGTGCCCCAGCTCCCAGCTGGGCTGTGCAGATGCCTTGATGGGTGCCACTGCCAGGGCTCTGCACAGCACAGCAGAACATGTCCTGCATCCTGCCAGGGCTCCCACTCAGGGGTGGTTCTGGGGTTGCACTAGCATTGAGGCACAAGAAACATTGCTGTTGTCATCCTCATCCATAATGGGGACTGAGCCCTTCAGGTGAAAGTCTGCATTAGGTATTTATTCATTTTTCTTTCACCAATTTCAACAGGGATGAGTGGTCAGAGATGCTGTGATGCAATAGTTTTAACCAAATCACACCTGTAAATGATACACATGGAACTGTAAAAGCACTGATAGAAGTGTGGATGCTTCAGTCTCCTGCTCCTGCAGCTTCCTTGGCTGCATGCCTGACAACATTTTGCCCAGGCCAAACAATATAGAGGCAGCAGTTTGCACTGCTCCCCACGGACAGGCGCTCAGCAGCCTAATATATTTCAGTAATGATTTTTTTCCTAAGATTCACCTTAAATTTTCTCTTGCTTAATTTCACCCCATCATTCTTAGTTATACCTTCTTGTACTGTCCTAACTATTCTCTCACTCTTTTTTTTTTTAATTCAGGCTCCTTTCAAACTTATCTATGTTTCCCATCAATCATCCTCTAGCAAAGGCATAGATATGGCACTTAGCTTTTTTTTAATCCTTTCTCATCATTTGGTCCCTTCTGCTCTGATTGCTTCGTTGCTCCTCTCACTTTCTCAACAGTTTGTCAATATTTTCGTAACGATGCTGCTCCCAGGATTTCATGCAGTGTTGCAGGTGTGGCCTGAGGCTGACACCCACCCATCCTATTGCCACTCTAACACAACATCCTTATACATAAAAGCCCAAACTGTATTGATCACCACTATTGCTGCCCAGTTCATACAGACAGAGATGGCAATAAACACTGTGGGCTGCAGGACCCAGTTTCCAGGAGGTCCCTGCTTCAATTGCAACACCAGCTTGCAAAAAAGCCAACACCAAGCTGTTTCCAAATCTGGTCTTTCTCTGCAAGCCTGCTGAGAGCATGGGCCCAAATGAAAGCAATAAATGCTTAAGAAAAACAAATGAATTGGTTTTGAGCTTTTTCAGAAAATTGTCTGGGGCATCACTCCAGTCAAATTCAATCAGACAGTCCTTAGAAACCCAGGGCAGCCCTAAAGACCCTTCAGCTGCAGCACACAAAGCAGTGACATTTTCACATAGGGAACCTTCTGCAGAAGCAAGGGAAGGTTCACTTGAAAAACTTCAGGATTTTCTGTGGGTTTTGTTTTTCACTTGGGAATCTAGAGCTGGGGTACATAAAGGGCAAACCTGTCACCTGTTAAACAAAAGGCCTAGGGAAAGCCAAGCCTCTGAACCACAGTGATGCCAAAAATCCCCTACTCCACAGAGCTCTGCCACGCCACCACCAGCTCCCCCACAGCCCTACACACCTGCCAGCACAGAGACACTGCCAATTCTGCTTCTCATCATAGAAAAAAAGAGTTGAATCCCCACCAGCACAACTTAAATAAAATTGCCCCTTTTTTTTCCACTGGGACAAAACAGAATGTATTTTCAGTAAGTTCTGAAAAATTTCTCTTAATTTCTTTCAAGAATTCATTCTCTGGCACTATCTTCTGCACATATAGTTTGAACACTCACATTTACCACATAACCACACAATATGCAGTGTGTCTCCTAGCAGACAGTGCTCCACTAAAGAGAAGTGAAAAGATAAACTTTGGTGCTTACCACAGTTCAGGCAGTAAAGATCTGATCCTCTGCTCACCATGGGCGAGTCATAAAATGGTAACTTCATTGAGAGATACTGTATGCTGTAATGTTCAGAGAGGGGGAGTTGAAACAAAAAAAAAAGGGTATTTAAGCTCCAAGCTAGTCCAGGCCTGAGCAGTTTCATCTGAAATGAGTTAGCAGGTAATCCTGACTCCTTCCTGCAAAGGCAAAGAAGCAAATGACCACCTGCTCATGGTTCCCTCATGCAGCTTTCAGAGGTATATATATAATCACCTGTTTCTTCACATTTTGGTTCTTTTGCAAAGACTTATCCCTGAAAGACTGATCATCTTAACTAAAATCTCTCCAGCTGTGTTTGCTATTCACTCCAATAATGCCCAGGTGATCCAAATCAAGTCTATGGACTTGCCTTATTTCATACTGGGTGAAGGTAGAGGCAGTGTGGATGAGCACCAACACAGTGGAAGAGAATAAGAAAAATTTCTGCTCATACCTTGATTTAGTTAAGTTTCTTTAAGTTTTACTCACATGGAAAGCCCTGCTAAGACAGAATGTGAGTGCACAGAGACACTATGGAGACTGAATTTCTGTGCCTAAACAAGTTACTGCTCATTAGCTGGGCAGCATTACTCCTACCTTCTCTTAACCTACAGTAATTACAAAACTGAGTGTGTGAGCTTAAACCACTCATTACAGTTCACCCAAGGGACTGAGCCATGCAAATTCCTGAGACACAAGGTGCTCAAACCAAAAAGGGCTCAGTGGGTGTCCCTTCCTCCAGCCCACCTGTCCATTACATTTGTTTGTGTCAACCCGAGGCAGATCCAAATTTCAGAGTTTAGCTGTTCTCCTGGAAAATGCTAGGGAAGAAGAGCAGGCAGCAGTGAAGTACAGACAGGGCTGGTGTGGATCTCAGCTATGTGGATCACAACTGATCTCAGCTATCCAGGAGTAATGCAACACTCTGTTGGTACTTCTCTCACTGAACCCTAGATATGCCATGTGTTGTGAAAGCAGAACCATTTACTTCATAAACCAAATTTCTATAAAGACAGTTGCCACACCAGTTCAAAATAATGGTCTGCCTAATGCACACAGGGTGTCCTACCAGAGCTTCAGGCTTTTTAGAGTCAATGCAAGAATTCCAAAGCAGGAATTCCAAGGCAGGCAAACAGAATGAACATACATAGGAGAGATCATTTCCTAGAGCCTCTGGATTATTCTTTTTTTAGACCCTGAAGCCTGAGAGCTTGGCTGCCCCTAAAGCTGCGTACACAATGTCTAAGCTAACTCAGGATGCTGTAAATGCTGTAACTGTTTTTCAAGATTCACCAGTTACTCGGCTTGGACTGCAGCTGATTGCAATAAGTCTTTTAAGATGGGTTCAAATGTCTCCCATTTTTGGCCAAAATGTGCATTTTATCCATTTAATCAATTGTTTTATTCAAGTGTCATGAGAAGAGGCAAAGTGGTCCTGGATTTACCTTCTCGATAGCATCTGCTACCCGCTGTACCTCTCTCATGTCTCTTCTTGTTTATCTTCATCTAAATTGAATAGTACCAATCTCTTCACTCTCCATTCAGAAGTCTTTTCACATCTCCACAAATTTCCATCATCTCAGTATAAGCTCTGTTATTCCTGCTATTTCCTTTTTGAGTCAGAGTAATGACAACTGCAGAAAAAGGAAGTTTCTTTACTATAATGTCATTCTAATATCCTCACTGTTATTTTACTCTCCCAGCTGATACCATGCAGACTTTTAACCACTGCAGGCTGTGGAGGGAAGCCCCTCACTGTGCTGTCCAGGGTGATGCCCACTCCTCTTTCACAAGTGGTTACCATGAATTGGGAACCAGTAACATGATCCAGATCTTCCCTCATAATCTCTGCCATCTCTGCTGATGCCGAGCGCTCCCGAGCCTCTCTTTATTCATTCTGTCAGACCAAAGAAGCTGATTGCATTTACTACTCTCCTAAGGCCAAACCCCAAGGATTTTAGACCTTATATTAAATCAAGCTTGTCCTGAAGGCAGTGGGAGTTTGCCAGAGCACAAAAACTGAGTCTAACTCAGTCCTTCAAAATGAGAGCAGCTCAGACCTTGTTCATAATGAGCACTGGGGCCAGAAGGTCAGAGGAGTGGGAGAAGCTGTAATTGAAGAACATTTATTGTCAAATCATCAACACAGTGTTTCCATACCTTGCAAATCCTCTCCCCACAAGCCCTTCACCTCTCTTCTGCTGGCTTTGAAAGGTGAGACTGCAGAAAGACTTAGAGACAACAAAAGCCTCCATTCCACCCCCACCAGCTCCCTTGGCTAAGCTGGAGAGCAGCACAGCTCCAGCCCCAGCACTGACTGGGCCACACAGCCCAGGGTGGGTTCACAGGGGCTTTGCTCCTTGCCCCAGCACCCTTCACAAGCACTGTCTTCTGTTCCCACTACCTCAAACCAGTGGCAGATTTGCCACTCACTGCAAGCAGCCTATGGCTTATGGCATTTGAGAATATGGGCTACCCTTAGCAAGCATTTTTGACAGCCACTCCCTGCCTTGTTCAGGCTGGTCAGCAGCACACCTGGCCAGATGTGCTGAGGGATCCAGAGGCACCAGGGCAGAGAGCAGGTGGTGCTGGCAGGATTGGCCCAGGAGCAGCCCCAGCAGCCTGTCCTCAGGCCACTGCAGTGCTGTGGGCAGCAGAAGGCAGCACTGATGGCCATGGCAATGTCTGCTGAGACAACTGGCACCATCAGAGCTGTCCTCCCAGCCAGTGGCAAACCTCAGGTGCAGCAGGGGCAGAAAGTCTTTGCATTCATCCATTTAAGCTGCCTGGTCCAGAGACCTGGCCTGTGCTGACCACCCTGAATTCGTGAGGAAGCACAATTATATGGATAAGTCATTTAAAAATTTGCTCAGTTCTCTTAATTTTATATGCCTGTGGACTCATGTATCAGCTTCTTCTGCAGCCTAAGAGAAGCAATAGGATTTTATTGACTGTTACAGAAATAAATTTGCATGTGTTTGTATAGCAGATACTAGGATGCATTGTTAGGCACTGAGCCACTTTGTCACTACCTGCTATTAAAATAAAATTTAATAATCTGTATCCATCAGCTGTAGCCACCATGGACCAACAGGGACCACCTCTCAGTCATCATGCATTTCTAGCATAATGAATATATTTGTACAAAATACACAATGGGCATTTCAATTTCTAATACCACTGTCCCTATACCATTTGCATTTGTTATTTGTATTCATGAACATTTCCAGAGCTAGGCAAGAAAATAAAAGATTTTTCTTCAGGAATTTGAGTGAATTGCTGGACAATGGATGGCAGGATATTGTCATGATCCAGTCTTTCACATGACAGATTTGCAAAACATATAAAATAATAGTAATAATAAGAATAATAATAACAACAACAATAACAATAATTATACTTACATCAAAACAGAAAGGGAAGAAAACAGTGCAGGCATCCTGCCACTCTTTCTTTTAAGCAAAGCCAGTTGGGCTGAAACATTATAATCTCAGTTTAAAAATATTCTCTAGAATACTAGACCTGACTCCTGCAAAACAAAACATGAGAAGATCAGAAAAAGAAAACCAATATTCTTCTCCAGTTTACTCTTTGGATGGCCATGTTTTCAACTTAGCTTTTCTTTGGATATGCTTGTGATTTTGCAGAGCCTTGAGAAGAAAACAAAACCTCTTCTGAAATAGGATGCCTTTGTCAGAGTGACTCAATGATGTCACAGGTCCAGAAACAGGGCACCCAGAAGTTAATTCATGCTCATAGATTGTGCATAGAAGCTGTAGAGAACCACATTAAAACCAACATGCTGAAGAAAAGCTGCATCTATTAATTTAGATGTTTTATGACTTTATATAATAGAATAGAACAGGAGAGAAATTAAAATATTAACCCAGAGCAACCCTGGATGGATTTTGGGCTGAGTATGGAAGAAAATCTCAAATGAATGACAAGCATGGATTATTTAAAGGTCTGTCAGATGATACAGGTATGGCAATTTTGCCAAGCAAAATGCAACATTTGCCTCAGTTGCCAAAAAGATTTTCTCACTAACTTCTTATTAGCTTGAGGTACTACTTGGTAAAAATCTGTGTTCTGGGGAGCCCTCATGATGAATAAAAAACACATTAAAAAAAGCTGCTTGTCACCTACACTGGAAAAGACTCCCCAAAAGGAATTCCATACCAGAGAAAACAATAGGTAAAGGGCAATGATTTACATCTTAACACACATGAGAAGACCACAGTCAGGATGGGGCAGAGAAGACAAAGATTTCCTCTAGATCCTGGGCACAGGCAGTCCCTGCACCAACTCACCTATCACCCTCCACCCCTAGCTGAGCCTGAGAGAAGCAGCATTAGGGGTGTGTTTTGTGAGATAACCACTTAAATTAAACCAAGATCAGGCCTTAAGAAATCCATTCCAGGCATAGAATCATTCTTCCCCAAAGTATTTTGCCTAGAGGTTTTACAAGTACCCTACATGTAAGTAGCTGTATTTCTCTACTTTCACTCTCAGACTTTGGCTGTGGTGTCCTGAATACAGCAGAAGACAGCAAAGAGTTAAATTCACATGTGCTATGTGAGATCTAGGTTAAAAACTGTTGAACTGCTAGGAGTTATTTTTTACCAGATCTTTTTGTATTGTGCAAGAAAAGGGGGTTTGGGAAACAAGTGAAATAGTTGTGCTGGAGGCTAGCAGAGAAAGGCTACAAAGATGAGGTTGAAAGAAATAGGCCTATAAATCTGACATCCAGTGCCCTGGTCCTGCAATGTGATCTGCACCTGCAACGAGAGCGATTGATTTCAGCAGGACCCACAGAAACCCAAGCACCTGCCACACACAGCCCCTGGCAGGGCTGGGGCTTGCACTGCTGCACAACGTGGCCTGGTTTGGAACAACTCAATCACCTGCTCTGCAAGAGGGAGGGCAGATTTTCAAAGTATTTTTTGCAAGGGAAGACTCCCCAGGTCCATTTAGATTTCTTATATTTTTACAACAGCTTTTGCTGTTGACTCACTACCACCACATCCTGCAGACCATCTATTTATGTGCCCCACAACGAGTGGGTCTTGCACAAACACATATTCCTGTCTCCCAACAAAGCTGCCAAAAACATTCTTTGTAGTTCACTGAATAACATTTCTAAGTAACATTCCCTGAATAACTGAATGAGATGACTGGCACAATTGCCTGCTTCAATAGTAAAAGAGCAGAGATTATGCATTTAAATTTTTTCTTGGTTTGTTTGGGTTTTTCTGTTAATTATGCAAAATATTATGATGAGCTGCAGTGTTCTAACAGCATCAATAGGTGGTGCTATCAATTTCCCTAATGGTCCATTATAACCAGTTGGGAAAGATGAGTTAATGGCACAGTGGTCAAGTTTTCACAAGTTGCACATGCCCATCAATAAAGGCTGCAGTTCTTCATTAAGGCATATTAGCAAATATTCTCAGCAAGATCTAAAATTAATGTGTCAAAAAAAAAGTCACCACTCCTTTTACTGTTCCCAAGGTCTCAGCAAGCTCTTAAAAATGTTGCCAGAAAAGCACTTGAATTTGGATGGAGAACTAACTTCATGTGCTGGGCACGAGAGAATTTCACCTTTCATAAGTAAAAATTTGAAAGTATATAATTTGAAAATATTGTCTAAATGACAGCCAAAGAAAAATTATGCTTCAAATTGACTTTCAAATCCATTTATTTTCAAATGTGCTTTATAGGACATTGTGGATATATTATATTCAAAAAGGAAACAGGTAAGTAAAGCATTGTCCTGGTGGATACGTTCAAGCTGCTATTAGAATTACATCCAGGAAAAAAAAAATGGGCAACAATAGTGTCATTTCCAAAATACAGGCACTTCTTGGGTTGATGAGTTCATTTATAAATCAGGCCCTTCTGAAATCATTACCTTTCTGCCGTGCTGTATATTTACATCTACTGACTTAAATATTCTAAATATAGTAAGCAAGCCATTATGACCTTCTCCTAATTGAAGGAGACAGACAAGGGAGCGTGTTACAGTACATCTATATCTGGGGGAGAGAGGGAATGTGCACACAAGACAGCGTGGGTAATGAGATCTCCTCTGCTATTACAAGCAACCTATGGCTCTGGGGCGCCCGGCTCTCAGGGCCACTTACGGAATTCCAACCCGGCTCAGCTGAGTTTTCCATCAGTCTTTATCTGAGAGGTGACCTGCTCTGTCCCCATGGCTGGTGCCATTTCGTTCCTGAGCGTTAACTAGCTCGCAGCAAAGAGACTGCAGCACCCCTCCCAGCCCTTAGCCCCAGCCAGACGAAAACACTCATCTGGTCTGGCTTAGCTGTGATCCGGTTTATGGCCGCTCCTTTGTTCCAGTGTTCAAGTGAAGAGGGTTAATTGCTTCCCTTTGTTACAATTAACGATGCTAAACGCCAGGGAAAGGGCAGAGCTGAAGAGCATGAATTACAGTTCCAAGCAACATTCTGGCATTAAAAAAAGCACTCTTCTGGCAAGACAAAAAAATTTGAAATTTCCCATATAAAAAGGCATATTGATTTGGAACTGCTATAGCACATCTAACAATGCAGCAACCCTTTTGCTTTAATAACAGCATTTTATTTCAATTCTTGCCATTTAGAACATTATATATACATACCAGCCCTGATTACATATTTCAGTACTCTCCCAATAACGTATTCCAGTCTTGTTCCCATCAGAAAACATCAGTGAAGTGAGAAATGCTACTGTGAAACATTTTGAGGGATAAATGGATACTCTTCCAGTAAAAATGTTGCAGCCATCTCTGCCTTTTTGACTGGCACAGACCCTTTTAAATGGAAAATGTGCAGATTAATGGTTTGAAAAGCATCCCTGGGTGGGCAGCTACAGCCCCACGGGGCCCAGGCTTTGGGAGCCCCCAGGCCACAGCCTCGGCTCCTTCGCTGGCAGCACAGGCACTGCTGCCTAAAGCAAGGAGGGCTGCCCCATGCCACCAGCATTCACAGCATCACTCTGGTGCACCCAGGGCTGAATGACACCATTTGTGTCTCTACATAAACACTTGGCTTCTCCCTGACACCTCTCACCCTGTCTCAGCATGGGTCACAGGAGAACACGCCCATTTTGGGGCTCCCTCCCCTCGAGCCAGGAAGGGCTAAGATGCCCACACCACGCTCCTCTTGGCCACCACAGAAATGTCCCAGTGCAAACACATCTTCTCCCATGTG
>VZRX01005615.1:60628-118128 GCA_013398075.1 Notiomystis cincta | reverse complement strand
TAGTTGACCATATACACCCTGGTTTCTATCTGTGCTATTTTTTTAACCACATTGTAGGACTGCTCATTTCCTAGTACACACTGCTCCTCTCATCCGTATTGTAGCTGATTTCACTCCCAATACATTTGTTACTCAGGGCTGAGGTGAGCAGAAGGGACATGTCAATTTGTTTAGGCACTTCCATTGTTTAAGCCCAAACTAGGAAAAACCTAAGGGAAGGAGCCTTTGGCATTAACAGAAAGGGCACTACCCAGCACCAAGCTTAGCCACTTGCTCCTGAAAAGCAGAGGATTCCCAGATGGGGGTGAGGGCTGCCACTGCTGCAAGCAGGGCACACTCACAGAGTGACAGGAAAATCTGTGTGTATCCTTCCAGCTCCCACCTGTCCACTCTTAAGAGCTAAAGACAGCTTCTGCCATTTCAGGGCACTATTTATAAGTATCCCTGCAAAGTACCAGAAGGAGCAGACACACCATAGGCTGGAGCTGGGCACTGGCTGCCATCAGGAGTCCAAACTGGCACGACTTTCTCCTGGGGGTCTTCCATTTCATGCTTCTGAGGTGCCACTGCCACCAGCAACTGCTGTTTACCCCCCTCCTCCTCGGTCCTGGCCCACCTTGTAGAGACAGGCACAGAGAAGCCCAAGCCTGGCACAGCATTGGCTTTGCTGTTAAGTCTTCAGAGATTTTCTTGCTCATTTGTTTTTGCTTAAATGTTCTCAACAAAAAGAATTTTGTTTGTGGAAGGCAAAGCAAGAGCCAAGGCCTGCATTTTCCCACTGCAAGATAAGGAAGAAACTTACACAGTCTCATACCAGAATAGCCACCACAAATACCATGTAATTGTTGACATGAGAGCTTCTTTCTCCAGTAACTGCATTTCCCAGAGCTTCCTGTGATTTCTTGGCTAAGAATACTTTCTCATTCAGAGAAAACAGACTCATTCTCTAGAGACATGCCTTAGAACTCCAGTAAATAATAATTTAAAAATAATTTACTTGCAGTCCTAGCATACTTTCAGCATAAAAGACAGTAAGTTAACCTCTGAAAAGTGTTTTTTTTCTCTCTAACATCTTCTGGCCTCCCACCTCACATGGAAAATGACACACATTGCCCACAGCTAAGGAGTTTTCAACTAAACATTATAGAAACCATTAAGCATTTATGAAAAATACTAAACAATTCATAATTACTTGGACAAACACCACATTAGAATAAGATTTCTGAGGAAGTAATTGATGAAACAAAGTCAGGTTCAATAAAAACACAGTGATTTCCCCTTAGACCTATATACACTGTCCTTGTCATTAAAAATGAAAAATATTGGTAGACAAATCATGCTGTATAATCTGAGGCATTTGAGCCTTTTGCTAAAGAAACACCTGAAATGAATCTTGGGTGGATCAGAAGTGCTTGAATTTAGAACTTTAGTATTACCATGTTCATTCCTTCTTGCATCTGCTGTACAGAAGGAAACATTCAGCTTATTTCAGTGTGTCAGTTACCACTATAATTACACACAATAGTGAACACATACAAATAGAACACAAAAATTAACTTTTCTAGAATTCTAGCCCTGATCCTTTCAAAAACTCCCTACCTAAGCCTTTTTTCATTCAATAAAGGGAGAATCACTCAATTAAATGTTAGTCTGGTAAACCCCATCTTTTATTCAGGTATTAAAATACCAGGTAATATTCCAGCCTTGTATGAGAGAGAAAAGTTTATTAAATCATTATTTTTAAAAGACTGAGAAATAAAAAAAGGTGGATTTTTTGGTCACTATTCAACACATACATATTGAAAATACATGCATCTTTTATCTGTGGATGCATCACATAATTTAGCCTGAGATGGAGTCCATTGACTGAGAATCCTTACAAAAATAAAATTAAAGCTGGTTTTAACCAACTCTTTGGAGCACTGAAGCCCAAAGCATAACACCAGCCCTGAAGACATATATCACTCAAATGCAGCTGAAAGTACACTGCCCCAAAAAGCCATCTTTTGGAAGATGCAGACACTTCCTTAGCCAGTCCTGGGTAACCAGGCTGTTGCAGGGCCATGACATCACATTTCTCAATCCTGCTGCCCAAGGAATGTTTTTCCATCTCAGCTACTATGTCAGTGATGGAAATTAGAGTGGCAGCAGCATCCTTAAACTGAAGAGTGCATTTCTGAAAGCCACAATATTTGGAGGAGCATCCCTTCAGCCTCAGTGTGCCAGCCTTTGGCAGAACCTGAAGAAAGCAACAGCCAGGCAACACATGTCTGTCCTTGACACTCTGATCCGAGGAGCAGCACCTGTGGAAGGATCTTGGGACCACTGAGCCAAGTTTTCAGTGCAGCAGCATTGGCTCAGGGGGAAACCTCAGAGCTTTAACCAGAATCTGCTATTCCAAAAGAGCTTTAACCAGAATCTGCTATTCCAAATATGCAGCTGGATGCTCCACTATATATAGGAACTTTCAGCTATTTAACACTTTATAAACATGTGTTTAGCAACAGAGCTTTTTGATATCTCATGTTTTTATCAAGCTACCTTCTGAGCCCAAAAGTACAGATAATGGAGAATCAGCACTAGTTTCTCTGAGGGAAAGCTAAAGGAGAACAAGATATATTCTTGTACATTTGGTATGCATATTTTTGGGAGTTATACAACTTTAGTTCTGCAAAGCAATTTTCTAAACTTTCACTGACAAACAAATCCGATCTGAAAAATCTTACATCAGCAGGGTTGGTTTGCAGATGTTATTTGTGCCATTTATTTATCAAAAATAACTAGAAAATGTTTTTAAAACATCATTCCAGACTGTACAAATAGGAATGTGACATGGGCTGTCTATTTTACTTATACTGTTTTACTGCTTCGTATTCTGAGCAAAGAGAGAGGCTATTTTCCCCAGGGGTTCAGGAGGGCATACTATTTCATTTCTTCAGAAAATTGTTTCTCTGGATTTCAATCTTTTTAGCTAGATATGACAAAATATAATATCAAGAACACTTATGCTTTTTATCAGCTCTATTTTCAAAGCATAAATAATAGATCAGTATATATTTAAGTCAGGTGACCAAGTCTTATTTCTGAAATCAAATAAGCATTTTGCAATTTTTAAATGATGCTGTACATTTTCACTACAGTATCATTATGCCTTTAAAATGCTTTCAAAAGACTAATTTATAAGCATGAACTGATTTTGAAGATATTTCACTACTGTTAATAATACCTCACTCAGGTAGCATTCAATTTTCTGAATCCTTGGGTTAATGAGGCAAATAAATCAAAATTAAATTGGCCTAGGGAAAAAAAATCAAACAAAATTGCATCTATTACGTTATACATCCTGAGACTCCTTCAGTACTGTTCACAATGGCAAACAATATTCCAGCTCTCAGAATCATTACACCTACTCAGAATCTGAGATTAATCTCACAGTCTGAGATTTCAAAATCAAATAGATCAGACTTCATGACTAGACAAACATAACACCTTATTATGATGTATCAGGAATATTCACAAGAAGTTGTGCACAGACTTAGTCAAGTACTTTCCATTAAGTGTCCATAATTTCAGCTGCCTACCATCTCTTCAGTAACCCAACCAATTCCTTCCAGGAGGATTTTACCATTGCACACTGCTAGGTCTTTTCTTTTAAAACAAGCCTTAAAAAGAAAATACATTCTTCAACCAGGCTGTCATCCACCATTTTTTAAAAAGTCCCAAAATCACACAGATGTAGGCAAATAGCTGAAACAAACAAAAATCTTAGCACTTCTGAAAAATAAATACTTCTAGTCATTCTGCTATAGTAGGAATTGTGGAAAAAATATTACCTTCACCCCTTTCTCTAAAATATGAGAGAAGGGAAATATTTTATAGATACTTTTAAAAGGATCCTGCCATTGGGGAATACCAGTATTGTCAGCTCTTTTAAAAAAGTGATTAATAATATACAATACAGAAAGCTAAAGAGGCCTAAGTTGTTACCAGAGGTAATAAATTCAGCATGAGCAAATAACAATCAACAAATACTAACGTGCAATGAGCAGTTGCCATTGTTATCCTCTTATTATTTGTAGTCAAGTAACAAATGCACTTCTGTACCCAGAGTTACCTACCTGCACAAGGGCAGCCTTTCAGTCTAAAGAACTTACTATGAACATGGAGCCTCAGCTCAAAAAAACTGAACTTCCCCACTGAGCTGTCCTAACCACCACCACCACCTGCTACAGCAGCACAGACTCAAGACTTCCAAATATACAATATTTAGAATTTTTCATGGAAAACACTGCAGAAAAGTAGGTTGGGTGTTTTTTCCCAAAGTAAGTTACTACTGGCTATTAATATTTAAAATTTAATGACAGTAAAAAAAACAAACTCTACTTTTTTGCATATTTTAAAGGAGTTAAGGACCCAAGTGCCCTGAAGTGGCACAGGCTGAAAGCAACAAGAAACAGCACAGAAACATGCTTGTACTTTGTCCTCAGGCAGCACCTTCCTTGTGGCTTTGCAAAACAACTTGTATGGTCAAGAGCTTGCTTAGGAGCAATTTATATGGTGATCTAATATATTTGTTTTGAATTTCCCCCCTGAGGGCAAACAACACCACAATAGTTAAGAATTTTCTCTTGCTAGAAAGTACTGAGTAAATCTGATAAAGACACCCTTCCACTGCTTTAGGAAAGTTTTTAGTTTTATCAGTCTGTAACAAGTGCATGTGTACAGCAAGTGAGCAACCTCCACAGGCAGGAATTAAAGCCAGCCTAGCAAAAGCACCCCTCTGCTTGTGGGAGGTTTGGAAGGGAGTGGCTCCATCCAGTCCCTACTCCACATCAGCCACTGGGGTCAGCTGCCTCCTGTGCCCCAGAATGGCCAAACGGTGCTGGGGACTACTGGGTTACATTTTTGACAGCTTAAAGCAAGCCATTGCAAGAGGTGTTGATTTCACCTCAATAGAGAACAAAATAAGCATTTCCCCAGCTCCTGAATTAAAGTTCAGTGCCTAACTCTGGCATACCAACACTGCTCAGTGCTTGGCTGCTGAGGAGGCAGCTGTTTTACAAGAACATGAAGTTCAAATTCTCCCTTCAAGTTTAGGTTGTGACAGACAGAAAGTCACCACTCAATGGTTACTCAACTGCTTGCTCAGAATGACACAGTAATTTTATTCTGATTCTCAGTCCACAGAACAGAAACCACAACTGCTATCAGCCCTCTCAAGGCCTTATGCTCTTTGGCAAAGAGTACTGATTTGTGTTTTTATAGCACTACCTGGTAGTGGTTGTGCACTATCATTATCCAAATAATTTATAACAAGTGAGAAAGAACATCTGGAAATAAACCAAATGTATCTTGAGCTGCTCAGGAAAAAGATGAAACATTGCTGGGCACCTAAAACAGCCTCTTAAATCAGTATGTGATGCACGTCTGAGATGCTCTGATGTTCTGAAAGGCACTTAAAAGCATGTAAACTTGCATTATTACCATGCACATAACCAACTCCTGAGTATTATCATGGGAGCCACATGAACACAGTGACATGTCAACTGCCTGCAGATCAGCCTTTAGACATAAATTAGAATATGAATCTTAGATTACATTAGAGCACAACAAAATGGTTAAAGAAACTCTCCCAGAAAAAAAAGCATTGTAAAAGCCAATGGCACTAGACTCCTTTCTACCACTAAAACAATGTTAATTTAAAAGTTAAGATTCATTTGAAAACATTCACCTGTAAATCAGAAAGTCCCCAGAGATTAATTTCTGCACTTACACTATTTGCAAAAAATATTTAACTTAAAGGTATCCCTTTTTTCCTGAAATAATTGCTTGCAAGATGAGAACTAAAACACAATCTGAAGTGTAGTAAAGGTAATTGCTGCACTTACTGCTTGTGTCATGTTGATGTATTACTACGTATCAAAGGTCACAGTTCTGTACTCATACATTATCAAATTTGAAAGAGCAATATTCGAATCCGACCAACCTTTAAACTGCCCAGAATGTGTGTGAAAATGGATGTGGGCTAACTTGGATTTATAAAAAACAAAGAAAGAGCCCATGTTTTGGAAGCTGAGGGGTCAATCAAGCCAGACTGACGGGGTTGTGTGTCACTTCTGTGCATCTAAAACCCTCTTAGATTATCAATGAGGTGCAGGACACTGATCACAAGCTAAAGCAGCTGTGCTAATGAAAATGAAACAGTCTGAAAAAATTAGGTAATACAAGCCTGTGACACAGGGCAGTACCTTGTGGACAATAATGGAGGAATAAGGACATAAATCACCATTTGGACACAATAAAACCTGCAATACCCACCCTGAAATGTCTATGGAATAGTGGGCCAAAGTCAGCATCTTCACAACTCCACAATTCCCTCTGAAGCTGCCACGTGTTTTCAATGCTGAGTCAAGGCAGGTTTTTCCCTGCCTCCACTTCAGCACACACAGAATTTTGCAGTCCTGTGCCAGCCTGACCTTTGAGGGTGGAGAGCTGGCTGCTCATGCCATGAGCCAGGAGTTCTCCCAATTGGCTGTAGCACAGACAAATGGCTCTTATCAGAAACTACTCAACCTTGAACAACTTTCCTCTCCTACATATGCCAGTCCAACTGGGGGGCAGGGACTGCCCTGATGAGGCAAGGGCACCCTCATCTTTGTTTGGTAACATATGGGGTCCTTAAAAAAACCAAATAACCACAAAACTCAAGTTGCTTGAGTATAGCCGGCACAGAACGAACTATTTAACAAAATTATCACCTTAAATCATAAATTAAGCTCAGGTAAATAAATAGCTTTTTCATCATCAGTTTTTTCCTCAAGAAGTTACATACACAGCAAAGACAGCATATATTCAAATAACAAGCTATGCAATTTAATATGCTTTAAAATTTGCTTCATTTGGTAAAACAGTAAATTTCAAGAGGAGCACAAGTTCAAATATTTTCTCAATTACAAGCAGAAAAGCTAAGACAGACATTTCATGAAGTCTATTAGAGCCTAAGAATTCACACTAATTAATGTTTTTGCCATTGATTTTAATGGAATTCCAACTGCAGGTGATGTATAGTCAAGGCTACAGCTAGGATTAAAATGATACTTCTGATTAAGGATACTATTTAGAGTACATAAACATGCATACCCTTTACTAATGCAACCAGGCTGTTACAACAATAGCATCTATAAATATACAGGATCTCCTGTTTAAATAAAAGCTCAATATACAAAAAATACAAGTACAAATATTCCTAAAGAAATAACAACTTTCACATTTCCTTCAAAACATCATTCAAAATAGTTTTCTTAAAATGAATTTTCTTGGTGCTTTTGTAAAATGTTTTTGAGTGCTGAACAAGTCAAAATTAAGTTTCGTCAACTGAGCAGAACTCCTTGAAGTGATGCAAGGAATTAGAGGGCAGACCACTTGAGAAGAGCTGGAAGGTCTTTGTTGCTTGAGTTTTCTACAAATCCAGCTTCTCTATTGTCATTGAGGCAGCAAAATGGAGAGAGAAAGAGAGAAAGAATTATTATTTCAATATAAGTTACCAATTTAGAGATGACTTTGAATTTACAAATTGAACACCCAAAATTGTCAGCTCTCCAGTATCTGCACCCCTTGTTTTCTCCTATATCTGATTATCTCGGGATTTTGCTGCATGTATTCCTCTCTGGCAGTTGCAATCTCCCTTTTGCAAATTATTTTTGTCACACAACAAAAGGAGAATACATGATTTCACAGTGGCAAAGGCTTATGAAGCCCTCCTGAAAAACATTAGTAATTGTTCACTGAAAATCCTAGCAGTACAATGCTAAATACATACAGTGGCAGTCCTGAAATAGGTTTATTCCCACAGTGACTACTGTGAGAAATAACCAGTATTACAAGACATGGTCAGGACACCCCTTCTAACCAAAAATTTAAGTCCTGATCAAATTGATTTTATGCAACCTTGAAAGTTACATTATGATACAGTGCTTTAGATTTTTCACTGTTGCAAAGTTAAATAATCTATTGAGAATCTTTGAAGTGTTTGCTTTAATCTCAAAACCCCATGGTTTGGGAACAAATTATTGTATAATCAATACATTTCATTTTAAAGCCCTTCTCACTATCCTGCCTATCATATACCTCTCTAGGTCTTATTCTTCATAGAATCACAGAATCATTATTCTTTCAGAGAAAAGATTGAATGTGACCTGACAAGACCCCAGAGAGGTCCACAAATCAAAAGCAATGGTGAAGTCAAATTCCTTGAGACTCGTGATCTTAAGGGACAACTCAATTTCTTATTTTTTTAAATGCTGGAGGATAGCAGTTCCTATTGTTAAACACTATTGGAGCTTATTCTATTTGTTCTGTAAACAAACCTCTAGTAAAAACCCAATGCTAAGCAATTCCCATCTACTGAGGATGCCACCCTTCTCCTCCAAATACCCAGAATCCAAAGCATGAAGTACACTGAATTTCAGACTGTCAGACAATCTCAATTAGGACACATTTCTGATGGAAGTTTACAGGTTGACCTCTGAGAGACCTCTGGCATTACTATACACCAGGACCTGGAGCCAACAACCTTATGCCAGTCAACTCCATCAGCTGTAATTGCTTGCCTTCATCACCCTCCCCAAACCTGAGATGTTTGAATTCCACCTAAAGGCCACACCAAGGAAGAGAGGAGCACTGCCAAAATTCAGTAATCATTCCACACACATTTTCCTGTCAGTGAATCAAAACTTTCTGACAACCACCAAAAATCTCTGACATCCATTTACTGCCATTAAATACAATCTTAAGCAACAATAAGAAAGCAAATGCCATCAATCAAACACAATCCACTGCTCGTGGAGCAATCTTTTACAGATCTCTCATTCTCCAACTTTGTTTTAAAACTAATGCCTCCTGCAAGGCTATTTGTCCAAATTATTAGGCACTTTCAAACTTCCAGTCTTTATTCCTGGAAAACTTACTCTCCTCCTAATGTTTATGTACTTGATGCATCTGCAGCCTTTTTTTCCATTACCCTGTATTAGGGATATATTTTCTGCACAGTTTCCTTCAGAGGCTCATTACACCAGAAATTTGGACAGGGTTGCATTTACCAGTTCTAGAAGGGAACTGAAGCATGAGATTCTGACATCTGAGGCATTCACTTTTAACCATGTGACTGGACAGGAAAGAACCTCTTAGAGAGATCAGGGAAAAAACATCAAACTAAACCAAAAACAGTCTGTAAGACATGGAAGGAAATGCAGGCCTAAAGATTTTGCTTGAGAACACTCAGTGAACTGGTCAAATGATTAATTGCCAAAGACACAAAATGAATCTTCAAGATTATTCTTCCAGTGCAATATTTGCAGACAGGACATTCCTTACCCCATGAACAGTTTTCCTCATTTTAGAAGACCTAACAAAACCTCACTCCAGAAGCAGAATAAATAAGGAGAAGCAGCTTATATAAAACTTTCTTTACATCCAGTACTCTTGTACTGAATGTGCTTAGACTTTAAAAAAATTAAGACACTTGAAGTTTTTAATGGCAGACTAAGCTACTGAATAATAAAAGTTTCCTCTAGCCTACTCACTCCTCCAGCACCACAAATCCACAAGTGTACAAATGCTGCTAAGTTCAGAACCATGTACCAGCAAAGAAGTGTTTCTCCTAACCTTTAAAGGTTAAAAATGGTTATAAATCTCTGATAATAACTAGACAGCTTTTTTCTACCAAGTTATTGTCATATGCTTATTCTGGAATTAACTCTAAAAAGCAAACAAAGGTCTCCAATATGATTCCTTGTCAATTGCATCCTTATTACTTCTGACATAAGAACATGATATTAACCTGAGTTATGTAGTGCCATGTGGTAACAGCCAAATCCTACATTTTCTGAAAAAATCTCTTCAAGCTCATCATTTTTCTCTCTTAAGACTTTGTTCTAAAAGAAAAAAAAATTATCCCTTCCCTCCCCCCAGTATTTCACTCTGTCATTCTTTTAAGTCCTTCCATTGGCTTCTACTCATGCACCACACAGGGTTCCACCTTCTTGACTTCAAGGCAACCATACACACCCTTAATTACTTGCTTTTAATAATCTCTAGACCAGTCCTAAACCATCAGCTTTTGCATTATCTTCATCTGCCATTCCTTGGAATCTTCTTTTTCCTGCATGGAAGCTATATAGATTTCTTGAGAAAATGTCATACCAAGATTCCACTAAATGTTTCAATTCTGTCAAAATGTCCAAGAGCAATCAATTGTGTTCTCCTTTAGAAAAAGTATTAGAATTTGACATACTATTGCCTTTTAAAACCCTGTTCTGCTCACTTCCAAAGTAAAATTTCAATTTGACCGCCTCATTTCAATTTATTTTTAATTAGAACACTCATTTGTCTGCTGTGGCAGAGTTTTTACACAGCCAAGATAACTCCTCCCTAATTTATAAATTATAAGTGAATAAAGGACATCCCTGCAGTTATTCACAATATTCTAGAGTCAATAAAAACCCTGCACCTACAAGCCTGCTAACTATTACTTCACTACCCCACTCAATTTTGCTTTTAATCCCAGCCACAAAAAGAAAGGGGACTCCTGTGACATTATAGAAGCCTGGTCCTGTGAGAAATCTCAGTACTTTTGAAAAGATTTGAGTACATGCCAAGAAGTCAGAAGACAACAAAACATGGAACCACAGTATTTATTTTTCCCCTCTACTTTCTTCCATTTCCTCATCCTTAAGAGTCAAACTGCAACTGGATTAAATATGACTGACAATTGTTGTGGGTTTTTGTCTATATACTCCTACTTCCAAGGTGTTTTTTGGTGTTACAAAGACATGACTAAGTGTGGCTACTGCTGTTCATTTACAGGTATTTTTGGATTTTGATTCAATTCCTGTTGGACAGGTGCCTTTTACTACTGCCACACTTACAGTACACAGAAGGCAAGAAGCAACTGCTGCAGAAACAGAATCCTCTTCCTGATATATTCATATCAGGACTGGGGCACCCACACTTGGCAGGAGCAACATGTGAATGCT
This sequence comes from Notiomystis cincta, assembly GCA_013398075.1. Classification (NCBI taxonomy): domain Eukaryota; kingdom Metazoa; phylum Chordata; class Aves; order Passeriformes; family Notiomystidae; genus Notiomystis; species Notiomystis cincta. The sequence goes on along the minus strand of VZRX01005615.1, from coordinate 107,095 downwards.
TAGTGTAAACTGAGAAAAGCTCAGTCTGTAATGGTCATCTGTATCATCACAATATCCACCCACAGATTAACCCTGTGCCCTCATTTATTAGAGCTGCTTTAAAACCCTGAAAAATTAGAAAGTTAAAAATAGATTTTTCTCTACCAAAATTCTAGGACATCCTTAACATAATCTTCAAGCCTTCTGAAGTGGTTAATGGAAATGACTTATCAGACACTTTGCTTACGTACGAAAGTCTTTCAGGAAAATTCTATCAGGCACTTAAAACAGACTTAATCTTCCTGTGCTCAAAAGTTATAGGTATTTTTAGGTCACAAAGCAGGTTTTCACATTCTAAAAAGTATTTTTTTTTTCACATCAGGTTGACTGTCTCTACTTGATCCTTCAGTGATATATTAAACAAAAAGTACCAATCACTTCTGTGCAAAGTTGCTCATGTCACATTTAAGTATCTTGGGAGAAATAACACTCCACTCCAAACATTGAGTCTCCTTTTTCAAAAAAAAGTTCATATTCCCAAAATTCTAAGAAGCATCAGTTTCTCTGGCAAAAGCTGGACATGTGAAAATATACATGTCCTAGGCTAATGAAAACATTTCTAATATATCAACAGTTGTCTCAGTCCATTCTACAATTACATGCACTACAGTTCAGCCACTGCTCGGCCATGCAAAGGACCTAAAACTACTCTACAAAACACCAAACACTTCAGATGCACATTTTTAAAAGGAAGTAGTATCTATGCCTAGATCAACCCTAAGCTCTGAACTGACAGTAATTCATGTCTTCATATCCCAAATGATGGATCAGGATATCAAGTTTTACTTGTTTTTAGCATTTATAATATAAGTATATCCAACAATTTACTGTACTGAATTACTCACATGGTCTGTGATTTTTTTTTTCTCTCCAAAGAAATAAGCCTTTAAGCAGATAAAGAGTGAGGCACAAAATGCAATATAGAGATTAACAACTTACAAAATAATAAGTAAGCTTTGCCACTTTTCAGGCAAAATTATTTCCATTTTAAGTAAGTTCTGTAATATAAAATATATTCTCTTAAAGTATTAAAAAACTAATTGTCCTATCACTTTGTACCCTGTACTTGTCTCATACTGTAAGACATGTTTGGAAAAGTGACTGTTTTCTTTGTATTCCCAACTAAGATAATCACACACAAAATGCTTATTTGCTAATTGTTTACATAAGTATAGACAAACACCTATGAGTATTCATTTAATCACATCTCTTCATTCTATTAGACTACTAATTAAAATATTAATTGCAATTTACATAGTGAAGCAGAAAAAAAAATTCCTCCTTAATCCAAATACAGACCAAACTTGATTCTGACTGATGCAAGGCTGAGCTTCTAAACTATCCCCAAAGAATCAGAAAATAAGGAATGTATCTGAAAAAGAAAATTAGTTGTTCCTGTTCATGTAATAATTATGTCTCGCATAAAGACATGGATACTGAGGTCACATTTAGAAACAAGCTTTTCTTGTAGAGGACTCTTAAGCTACTAGGATTTAGGGATTTTGTTATCTTTACAGTATAAAAATCATTTCCTTTGGAACCAAGACAACAGATTAAAAATGCTTCTGAAATTTCCCCTCTCCCTGTAGTGAGGTACACAACACTGCACAAAATAAAACTTTTGTCAGAAGTATTACTAAATCAACCAAGTTACATATGGTCAGCATTTATTTCTAAAAAAATCTGATCGACTTAGGTACCTCACAGACACCAGAAAACTTCTAATCCAGGATCCCAGCTGTTACATTTAACAGGAAAGGTGTAACCAGTGTCCTTAGCTTAAAAAGCAATGCAATAAATTACATTTTCAGTAATCCAGCAGCAATTATTCATTACAATTGTAACATTAAATAGTATCAACAAGCTTTAGGTACAGTTAGAAAAGCCTTTTGGCAAATGCACATGCACTTCCTTTTTTCATCAGGGATCTATTTCTATTTTATCAAAGCCACCTTAGTTACACACAGAGATGCTCCTTTTAAGGTGGCACATTCCTTCTGAACTTGTCCAAAGTAAGTGTAGAATAGCTACACACAGCAGAACATGAATTCTCTTCAGTTTTAGGAATCACAAAGCAAGTATTGCTGCTAGATGTCTTTATTTTCCTTTAACAAAATACACAAAGGCACAAAACTCACTTATATCTTGTCATTATTGTACAGGTATAAATAGTATTTTGTATTCAAGTACAATCAAGTGCAGAGACTTTCTATATTTTATGTAAACACAAAACAGTTTTGCAGTAGCTGCCTCTGGTTCATTGCAACGCAAACACCAAAGGAGATGCCATTTATCCAAGTGCCATTTAACTGAATTCTGTCAGAAAGTTAGACAATGAATAATATTAACACCACTGCAGTGACACTTCCATATGCTTAAGTCAAATGTCAGATGACACTTCAGCTTGTAAACATCTGTGTATTAAACATGTACTCAAATCCATTTTAACAGGGCAGCATCAAAAAGCATCTTAAGTTCACTAGACCAAACTTACTAGGTCAGATGCCATCAGTAATTGCTCTTCATGTGTGACAACTAAAGAGATGTCAAATTGTGAGTCACCCTTAGCAAAGCTTGTACTTTGAAGTTTTTAAATATGCAAACTAAACAAGGGCTACGACTGTTAGACTTTAACCAACTACACATTCTAGGTGTTAACTTAAAGAGACATGCTTAATTTACAATACCCACTTTACACATAGCTTTGACACACTGTGGCAGTTGAGGCAGTTTAAGCCCAAGCAAGATTTTTAAGTTGTACCATTAAAAAAAAGCTCACCTGAATAGTAACAACAGGCATGAACAAAGCTAAAAACTAGCTACAGAAGGCACTTGAAGTACTTTATTCTGCTTTTATTACAGATTCTTCACTTTGTTCAGCTGAAGTAGACTCTGAAATAGTCTCTTCAGTTGTTGAAATGTTTTCTGCTTCTTCATTTTCAACTTCTTCAGCTAGCTTATCATTTAGATGCTCAGAACTTGGTGTATTATCATCTGTGTCATTTGTCTCCAAGTCCTGGGCCGCATCATCTTCAGATTCTGTGAAAAGAAAAATGACAAAATAGCCATTTCCAGAAATTAGTTAAAAGCAGTTAATATTCTTAACAAGCAAATGAAACATTCTGCAATCACATACAGGTTTTGACTAGTAACTGTATGATGTTCTCAACTTGTAAAAACTTTGATTTTTTAAACACAGTCACAGGTAAAACAATTAAAATTTAAGGGAAAATGAAAATACCATGGAAAAGAATTTAGCTCCAACTAAGAAAATACTATGTATTATTTACATACTTTCACCTTTAACAGAAGCTTTCTAAGGTTCACTAATATGAGACATTAGAAAAACATGTTAATTCAGTTTGTTTGTGCTTGGTAACATCAGTTTCACCACCTGTTTCTCTATACTGCTGGTCCCAATACCAACCTCTCAGGAAAACACTGTCAGTCAAGTGCCACATATGTTCACGTTGATCAAAACACGTTGTATGTTTGAAAGTAATGAGACTGCTTCAGGTTAATACAGGATTCAAGCAGAGCTGAAAGTTTTAGAACCATTGCTCTGGCTTCTTGGCCCATGACTGAGTAGAGGAGCTGCTGCACACCCCTGTCCAGCAGACTTTGTACAAATGCCATCTGTCATCAAGAACTTAAAAGACCCCTCTTCCCACACAAAGCTCCACCTAGCTACTTCCAGGCTTCATTTCAGACTGCTCAGAGCAGCCTAGCTTCTCCATCTTTTTCTCAGACTTAATCTTCCATTTTAGCAAGTTTGCAGATCACTCACCTCCTGATTCCTTTCCTGCTCTCTAATCCACAGGCTGCTCAACATCTGCCCTGGCTTCTTTTTCCAAAATTTTTCAACCCTCCTATTTCTGCACAAGCAAATTAATGTTCCCAGTTACTTGCCAGGCTATCCCACTCTCTCTTCCTGCTCTTCAATTTCCATCTTGATCCCATCTCTGTCTGTGCTCAATCTTTATCTCCCAACTGTCAGATTTCTTTCTGTCTCATGTCTGCATTTTTTCTTCAGCCTCAAATTCTATGAATAAGTTTGTGCATTTTCCTGCTCAAATCCCTCCACACTTGAGTTACACTCCTTTATTGCTGCTCCTCAGGCTAGAGTCAAAGTATGGGATGCAAGGAAGAGGCAGCTCCATGCCCTCTCAACTCACTTGTAGCACAGCCCAAGCATTACCTATTTAGAGTTTCAGTCCTGCAGTCCTCAACTGAATAATGCTTAGCACTCTGCAGCAGTGACTTGTTCTTAGTCTGACAGAGGTAAAGAGACTGTTTGCTCAGTCTAATCAGAAAGATGCCAAGCATCTACAACATCTTTGATGTAAGACCCAGGGACAATCACAGGCACCAGCAGGAGCTTCTAATGGAAAGGAGAAAACCTGATGAAATTCATATTCTAACTCTATTCAAAGGAACAGGCTGGTGCTTTCATTTTTATATTCTATGAAAAGGTATGGAGACACTGCTTATTTAAGCAACATTTGTCAGGTATTTTATGACTTTTCTCTTCACTGTGTTCTTGATTAAACTTACTGAAACTCTTGAAAATCTCCAGAATATACAGTAATGCAAATTTACATGGAAAATTTTGATCTTATAATTAAGTCTGAGAAAGTTACAAGAAACTAAAGAGTAGGCCCTTTAAATGAGCAGTCAGGGCATTCAGAGCAAGTGATGCTAACTCCAACCATAAACATGATCAGTCTTCATTAAAAATATATAGCAATTCCATTTTAAACACAGCAATTAACAGAAAGCTTGCCTAAAGTCAACCTGATTTAAATACTGCATTATTAAAGTCATTGTAAGAGCAGCAGCCAACAAGTGAAACTGACTATAAACTTAAAAAGATGACAAAAGAAAATTTAAGTGTCCTTGATGAGTAATACTTAATCCATGATTTAACCAAAGAATGTAGCTTCACCCACCTGATCTTAACAGCAAACACAGCCCTACGCTTGCTGCATATTTAAGAGCTGCAACAATGCAACCTTAAAAAACCTGCTCCTGGCCACAGCAGCTTTTTCACCCCAACACTCCTGCTTAATGCTTAGTACTTAGAAAGCATATGCACTTCACATTGTAAGCAGTCAGCCAGCCACCCCTCCTCTTGCTGCGGTGTCTCTCACTGAGTAACCAGTGAAATCACAACACTGCATCACTATTAAATTAAATATAAAATGTCTCTTATGTGGGAATTCACAAAAATGTTGTAATTGCTCTAAAATATAGCCACTTGTGCTTTTAAGCAGCTTTGGGACAAGATTTCTTCACTACTGCAGCTCCCCTTTAAGACAGATTTTCATATGGTGCCACACATCTGAAATATCTTTAAAGAACACATGTCTCACAGTAATCTGTTAATGGCTTTGATAGCAGAGAAAGCTGTTGTGAGGCCTTTGAAACAAGATAATAGCAGAGCATTCCCTCTACCCTTTACGTCCTGCCAAAAAGGCAACTTACACTGTTCAGTAAAACCAAACTCTGGCTGACTGGAAGCATAATATGTTTTTAAATCAAAAGAACTCGTTTGCAAGTCATTAACCTCAAGGTGAGCCAACCTATGTCTGCTTGAGAAATCATTGAGTTCTGGCCATATTGGTTCTTTGTCTTCCATCAGTTTTATTCCTAGAAGAAGTTTCTGCTTCATCTGTAACATTTGCCCAAAGCCAAGCTCTATTTGTGGTAGAACTCATAGTGAGCACACACCTGAAATGGCTTATTTCTGGTAAAGAGCATTACTGTGAACCCTTCAGTTGAAGAACAAGCCAAATTTCTGCACCTGCCTTTGTAATGGAGACCCTTTCAAACATACTAGCACTTGCTGCATTCCAAAAATCCTTACATGTGACAGAGTATTAAATTATCATAAAAATATTTGAGCAAGATGGTCAAGGAATTCCACACAAATCTAGAGACATCACAGTAAAGCAGACCATGAAGTGCTGCCCACTGTAGTCTGAAGTTCAAAGACATCTAATGGTAACCTCTGAATAGCAGCAGCAGACATTCAACACAAAACACTGATGCAAATTTTTTTCCAATTTTGTTTCAAAATACTGCGAATGCTAAACCTGAATCAAGAACACAGCATAACAGTATTAAATAAAGACAAGGCAAAATTCATCAAGAGGCTAAAAGTGGTTCCTGTTGGCTCTCTCAGTATGATCCAAACATGAATACATTTAAGAAAAGTACATAAGAGAACCAACTAGGCTTTGATGGGGGAATGTCAAAATCAAGCCATTTATGGAAAAGGTAAGAAAAGAGCTGAAGTGTATTGCTTCACTCTGGTACTAAAATTTCCTAAATTAATCTGCTGAATAAGGGAGCATGATGTTTGTGCTGGTAATCTGCACCACATTGACAGCTGATGACTTTGTATTTCCAGAAATTAAACAAAAATTCCAAAGTTCAGTGCCAAGAGCTCTCCCCATAAGCATAAGATAAGCACTCTTCAGATCTCTTATCCAGAGGAGCTGTATGTAGCATGCTTGTCACTACATGAGCACACAATTGGAAAAAAAGATTCAGCTTCATGTTCTACTCATTAGTCAAAGTAGCTGGCTGGTAAAAAATATTTATAGCATTTCTTTATCACATTATTTTGCTGTTTCTTTGAGCTATACAGCTATGGTTTAAATGAATTACAGTTAAGAGTTGCACTCCCCTGTGCTGTCAGCATTGTGGTGAAGTTGGTTTCCTGATGTTAACATTTGTCTACATCTGTAAGTGAAGATATTCTCCATTCTTGCTATGACAGCAGCTCTTTGCTGTGGTGAACAAAAGCCTTCCCCAGAGCTCTACCTCGATGACAGTTTATACCTTAAACTTACAATCAAGGAATATGTTCATTTACTAATAAAAGCCAACTGCATGTAAGCAGTTATGTTTCACAGTACAGTTCTGATGGAAAAAGTAATTTACTGAAAATATGTTCTCATTCAGAAGAGATTCCTTTGTGGCAAGTCACATGCAGGCACTGGCCTCCTCTACATCAACAAGACATTTCTCAGATAAGAGTTATGTAAAATACTAAGACACTCCATTTCTGGCTGCTTAGCAATTACCAAAACAGAATGGTTTGTTATCAGCTTGGAGAATAAATATTCAGAAAAGATCAGCTATTAACCTAGAAAACCAAAAGTCTGTATACCCCTTACTTATTTCTTACACCTCTTCTGCAAAATTTCACCATATACTTCCTATCAGAAAGAGAGAATTGGGCAATGAAGCTCACAGTTGTTTCTTTTCCTGCTGTTTTTAAATAAAGCAGCACATTAATACAAGACCACATCAGGAAAAAAAACAAGTAATTTTCATTGTTAAAGGCAAATTGGTAAATTCACATTTACTGCAATAAATCCATCCTATTTTTCTGCTGAAATGCTTGATAAAATTCTGCTTCCATAAAAAGCATGTTATCTCACAGTTCTCATTCCTACATCTGAAATGTTTAATGGCAATCTCATGGTAATTCTTCATATTTCACATTTTTACAACAAGTCTATAGACTAGTCAGCAGCTCAGACCCATTATAGGCATAGGTTGATACTACTTTCTTTCAATGATAATACCAGATTAATTAGCAAGCACCTCTCCTTAACTCTAAAATCCTGCAATAATAGATAGTATTCAGAAGCCCTTGAGGCACATGCCTCCAAGAGTTGATTATACTACTTTAAGGACCTCTCTGTTGGAGTCAGACAGAAAAAAACAAGCACACTTTTAAAGATCCCAGTTACAAAGTACATCTTTTTCTGTAAGAATCTTTTAAGTTCCAAAGTAGCCAAGAAGCTACTAATCTACCCTCCACTTGGTAAAAAGATAACTCTGATTTAAGGGCAAATGAGATATTTTCATTGTCTTAGTTGCATCCATTTGATTTCAGTCCTACTTTCATGTCAATTACTGTACTTTTACTGAGGTAAGAGTGCACTATGGCACAGGAAAAGAAACCATGTTTCCCCTAGAATGCACCCTCATGAGGCCATTCCCAGAGACAGCCACCATTAAATATGACTTCCCTATTGGTTTTGTGCAGCCTTCTCACACCAGAAAGTAAAGCACAATGGTATTTTGTACCCCTGTTAAAAATCATCAAGAAGAAGCATTCTATTACACTCTGACAGTTTCCCACAGTTGGTGTGTTTCTAGCCTGAACCTCAGGGCTGCTCACTATTTCATAGCTTTCCCCCAGGATCCCTGCTTAAACTAACAAAAGTCCCATCAAGCACTCAACAGCACATCTAACTGGAGATACTCTGGTTTGAAATTACAATTTCTGGAGTCTTTTAAAACACTGCATCTTCCTGTTGGCTGTACACCAGATGCCTACTGTATCTGCAGACTATAAAACGTCTCAAAAGGAACTACGTTAAATTAAAATTGACAATTTGTCTTTGAACTACCTGAAATTAAACAAGGCAGTTTTACTAGATTTTCCTGCCCTGAGGAAAAGAGCAAAAGGAACAAAGGCAGAAATTCCAACACACCTCAACCAAATGACCTGCCAAACACAGTGAAAGTTAACTGCTTTGGGACATACTCCCTCCTTAACTATTTCTGTAATGTACAGTGCTATTTTCTATCTGGTTTTTGGTAACATTAGAGTGAAAAAAATTGTTATGCCATCATTTGCACAAGATGAAGACCAATATGAAGAAATTTTAGGGTACAGGAAAGAAAATGCTATTATCAACAACCTAAGCTAGGAGCAGAGACAAGAACTGAAAAAAAAAAAATACATGAACTGCACTTACTATGAAATCAGAATAAACTGTACTATTTCAATTGGAATGGACCAACAACAATCATCTAGACAAACTGCCTAATCAATTGGGGTTGATCAAAAGCTAAAGCATGTTAAGGGCATTGCCCAAATGCCTCAAACACTGACAGACTTCAGTCATTGATCACCTCACCAGGAACCCTGTTGAGCACTTCAGCTGTTGTCATTCTTATAAGAAAACTTAGCTCAACAGAGCACTAGATGATGGGGGATTTCATCAGACATTTAAAAAAGAGCAGATTTCATCAGATTAGCACATACCTGTTGCCTGCTGAGTCTCCTGGGGCTGGCTCTCTCTAGGTTCTACAGGCTCCGTTACAGATCGCAATTCGGTAGATTGCTTTTTTTCAAAACTGAAGTCTGGAAGCCGGGGAGCTTGAGGTCTAGTTTTTCTTGCAGGATTCAGGAAGAAGCAGTAGGCACACCTAAATGCTACACCACAAAGCACATCCAGTAAGGAGCCTCACTAATTAATTTCACTTTTCACCTTTATTCCTACACTGTGTTCTGATGGTCCAAAATACTAAAAACAGAGTTAACTGGCTATAAGTACTAGAGTATCTCCACCAAATTTATATAACCTGTTCTATCCAGGTCCTTTTTTAAAGTCAGCAGACATTTGGTTTTCACAAACCTGCTTGCTTTTAGCTCTGCTGCACTGAGTACTGCCCAACACTGTGAAAGATTTGACCACAATGAACAAAATAATGCAACTCAGTAGCACCAGATGCTGCCACATGGTGTTGTTCCTCTAATCTTTTCTACGAAAGAATTAAGTTGGCAGATGATTTTTTCCCTCCCCTTATGATGCCCCTTTCCTCACACTCCACATAAGGACATACTAGGAATTCCACAAGATATGTCTCATTCTGCTTTTTGAGGAGCATTCTGCTCCAGTGCTGCTTAATTAAGAAAAAGCAGTTTTGTTTTGCAGAAGTACTGGATACCATTTAATATGTAAATAACTCTTTTTGTCCTCCCCCACTCTCACCAAGACAAGCAGGGAAGTTGCAGTTTCTGGTACAGTGGATTTGTGAACTCACAAGAACTAAGATGACATACAGACTACATAGCTTTGGCTTCATAGGAAACATTTAGCTTACTCTTACAGTGTGGTATATTTACTTATAAAATTAAACAAAACAAAATTAAATAGAAGATTTCTCTAAGAATCCCTAGTTTCTTAAGCATCAGGCTTACACTTGTGGTAGAAAGCAGGCAAAATACAACATCTGTGTTCAATAAAGAGCTGTGTCTGTCTTAAGTTATTGTCAGCCATAAATTCACATATAGGCCCCTAGGGCTTGTTCCCACTCTTTTTCCGATACGTCCCCAAGATCTTCTTGCCAAAGGAAAATTTACTTTAAGTTCTGGTAAAAGAGGCACACTTTAATGTCAGATAGTTTCTTAATATAAAACCCTTCTGAGAACCATTCATAGCCAGTAGCAATGTTCAGGGATGTATTGGAGGAAGCTTATTTCTACTGAATAGCTTTCTACACAAAAATCCATGACCTGAAGGTCGCAATAAAGTACTTCTCTAAGTCTTGAAGTAAATCTTAAGATACCTCATAATAATTTAACAAAAAAACAATTCCACATGAAGGAGTGCTTCACAATGTCAGATAAGTACTTAGCTGCAACCAAAATGAAGTATGATGTATGTTTGTTATGAAACACAAGGCAAGGAACAGAGTCTAAAAAAGATTATTTCTTACCTATGTATTCAAACTCCTCCTTCAAAGCCATACCATTGTGAGAAAAACATTGCTGACATATAAGAGCATATCTAGAAAACATGAATAATATATAGTTATACACCTTTAAGTAATGACACACTGAATACCTTACATATTGAATAATACATTTGATCTTTTCCTCTAAAAGGTGATTTCCACAATGAAATTATTACCCTTGAAAGCAAATCTGTAGATTAAATAAAATTTTTTGAAGTTGGTTTAACCACAGTGAAATACTCTCAGCTACACTTTAAACCATGGTTCAACATATTTTTAATATCATCGGTGTCAGAAAATAACATCCCAATTAAGCTTTTATTTCATTAGAATTCAGTTAATATGAAAAGTAACCAAAGTTAACGTGTTAAGTTCTGATATGTTTGGACAGTTCTGAAGGCAATCTGAAAGGCATTTGTAACAGATATAAAGCTGAAGTGCTGAGGCAATTGATTTCATTTTTTTTAGTTCAAAATATAAGTCATTCACCCACTTGAGCATAGATTTTTCTTTGTATCACATGGCTAAACCTGAGAACAGAGGTTAGTTTTGTCCAAAGATTACCAGTTTTTCTGCAAAGAGATTTCAAGTGAAGCATTGAGAAAAAACCATTTCTCAATTATAAAAATTTTGGACAAGTTAATTTGCAATTTTTTTAACCTTGATGTGTATAGCTTAAACAAAAAAGTTAAGAAGCTTCCTTTCCCCTAAGTGTTTAAGTATTTCTTGAAGAACATTTTACCTGTTCTGAGGACCATCACCAACCAAATATTCAATAACTCTATCCACAACTCCCCTTTCTCGAGGAAGAACAGGTCTTGCCAAAGGAGGGCCTGGAGGATGGAGACCTAGAAGACATGAATTATACCAAACTTACTTTCTACTATATTATTATATATTATATTTTATCATGTGTTACTAGTGTAACAAAATAATTGTATCTACTTAATATACCTGGGCATATTTCTTAGTCCACTAGGAAAATTGTAAGATTATTCAACCCACAATAGCTGAAAATTCCTCTTCTGCTCCTCCAGCTTATAACTTTTTTAAATCACTTCCTTTTTACACCTTGGACATGTAATTAAATTTATAATTTCTAAAGAACTTAATCTATCAGTAGTATTCAATTATTAACAAATAGAGGCTTTTTAAGAAAGAACAACTTAACTCACTTCTCTTTATATACTCTCAACTCTGCAAATTTACACTTCTAGTTTACACCAATAAATCTGGCAAAATCAATGACAGCAGTAGAAGAACTAGAGATCAGGGCAACCTGGTCTACAGGACAGTGTCCCTGCCCATGGCATGAGGGTTTCTAATAGATTATCTTTAAGATCCCTCAAAATCCAAATCATTCATGATTTTATGAAGATGTCATCACAGAAACACCCCCTGGTTTCTGTGTAATTACTATACCTCATGAGCATGCCCTCAGTGTGTATTCAGTCTACACATTAAAGCTGTCCAGCTGTTTGCCATTCTGGTTAACCCCACACTTACTGACAAGTTGGATACTTTCAGATTTATGCTCAGTCAAAGAAGCCAGAAGGCCACTATAAAGATACCTTCCCCATGTATTGAACAAACCACTGTCAAAATGAAACTCCTTTAAGAACAGGTAAGAGCAATGGTTGGTACTTTTCAGTTCCACATACAGCAGTTAAAACTAGAACACTTCCACAAAGTTTTAAAACATCTGGTCCATTGTACAAGACCACTGCAAACTACCCACATCCATTTATACAGCTTTGAGTTCTTATATCTACTTTCTCTTGCAGCCTTAAAACAGAGTAAGCTAGGCCTAACTCAAGTCTGAATCATTCCAATGTGACCATTCAAATAACAAAATATGGAGAGGAAACATTTTACATTTAAGCACAGGAAGTATTATGTTACAGTACTTTCAACAAACAGTCCTGACTGTAAGATAACACAGCACTTGGGGGAAGAGAGGGAAAACTTAAAATCTAGTCTCCTAAGAGCTTTATGAATTACATTCAAAGTCCTCAAAACAAACAAACAAAATAAACAATGTTTGAGTAGGACAATTAACCAGTTTTTCAGAACTCTCACAACTGGGACAAAATGGTCAGCTTCAAGCCACTTCAAGACAAAACTGTGACACCTTACAAATAAGACTTGGTTTAAACCATGGACAAAATTACTTGTAAAAATGCAGAAGTCCTACAGAAGCTCAAAAAGGTTAGAAAAAAAAAATCAGTGAGTATTAGCAGGTTTCACACTGACACGAGCATACAGCAATCTGAAGCTCTGCAAGAACTAAGTATATGTAATTCATAGAAATTAAATACTGAATGTGCAAAAAGAGACCAGTGTTTTCTCTGAGAAGAATTCTGGCTTGTAACTATTTACATCCAGTAAAAACAAATGTAGAAACAGTGTGGCTTAAAAGAAAGGCCTTTAGTGACTACAGAAGTCAGCCAACAATTCTCTTGTCAATTTGCTGTATGTTTCCATTGTTTTTCTTGAGATATGTTCCACAGAATCCCTCATAACAATCAATAAAGAGGAAGCCAAAGGGTAAAAACAAACTAAAATCACTGTCTTAATGTGCAAAAGAATAGAACAGATTATTAAAAGCACTGCCTAAAAATGCAAAATGGGATTTTTTAAAAATCAACGAAAAGGGCAACTAAGAGAGTATAGCTTGGTAGTATGTTGAACTAATTCAGAAGGACATTTAATTGAAAGATATTGTGTTCAAATATGACTTAAAGCTTTTCAGGATTGTTCAGATTTAGTTTTCTTATAGCAACTTAGCCAGGGAGACAGCAGGACAGTCATAGCTTCCAGCACTTTGATAAATATACTCATAGAAGTAACATGTACCTCTTAAGTAGAGTATTCACAGAATATGATGAGTTGGAAGGGACCCATTTGGATCATCAAGTCCAACTCCTGGCCTTGCACAGGACACACCAAAAATCACACCACGTGCCTGAGAGCACTTCCAAAGACTTCTTGAACTCTATAAGGCTTGGTGCTGTGACCATTTCCATGGGGAGCCCATGCCAGTGCTCTGGGTGAAAAAACTGATACCCAACCTAAACCTCCCCAGCTCAGCTTTGTGCCATTTCCTGGGGCCCTGTCACTGGTCACCAGAGTGAAGAGATCAGTGCCTGCCCCTCTGCACTGAGATCTCTCCCCAGGACTCCTTCAGGCTGAACGAATCAAGTATCTCAGCCACTCTTTGTAAATCTTCACCTCCAGACCAGGAGGCAAAGACAACACAGCAAATCTTATTATTCAGTAACCTGATCCAAGGTGGGCTCCATGTTTGAATACAGCATTAAAAGCAACTGCCAGCAAATTACCATTTCAAGCCTCCTAGCTTTTAGTCTTCACAGATAGAAGCACAGAGGGAAAATTAACTAAGGGCAGAATGCACTACATTGTGGTAAACCTCAGGCTCAATGTCACATACACCTAACTTACATTCTCTATGGCAAATGCCAAACACTGTAGGAATCAAATATTTTCAGCAGTGCCCTCTTGACATAGGACTAATCTTGACATTAAGGCTGCACTACTTCTAACAGCACAGTCTTTCAAGACACATCTTGTCAATATTCAATATTTGACCTAAAGGGGTTGTCCTAATCTTTAGGAGTACAAGAAAAGTTGTTCAGAAAATACTGCTGTTTACAATCCATCAGTTAAGTACAAAAAACTTCCACACTTAACACAAATGTTTTTAAAATAAGCCTTATTTTCACAAACAAGGGAAATGAATTCAGGAGATAATCAGTGAATGCATTTCCAAGTTAACCCTGTATTCTATCCTCAAGCAGGAACCTAGACCAAGAAAACCCTCACAGCAGCAAGACAGAACAAAGTCAGTGGACTATAAACTGGATTCTGCTAAAGCTCTCCAAAGTAGAGGTTAGGCAAAATTCATTTCCTAGAGCTTCACAAAAACCTGAAAGATCCAATACTTCCATCAAAAAAAGGCACTGATACAGTCTGCAACAAAATAAAAGCTCTGGAATAATTTTGTGAATATCTGGTTTACACTCAAATGTTTACTTAGGCCTTTATTCAAAAGAACAAGTTTTCATATGACTTGTAAATCACCAACATATAAAGTTTCTACAAGTCTATAAACAAGGCAAAAAATGAATACAGTTACCTAGAATGAAACATCACAACACATTCCAACAACAACTTCAATTACCTGCCTACTAATAACTCAAACCAACCATCTTGGTTCTCATGCTGTTATGGACACCAGTAATTAATATAAACATCAGAAGCAATCATTGTAGAAAGACTGGTCATTTTTGCAAAGCTTGGCAAACTCTCAACTACCTGCTGGTTATTAATTTTCAAACATATGGGAGCTCTGTGGTAATACACGTTAAATTGATTCTCCCCTACAAAATATAGTACAATGAAAATGAATTATTAATCTTCTGTAAAATAGAGATAATTATGGCTATTCATATTTGTTGAAGGCCATACAAAAACTTAGATGGAATATTATTCTTATACATACTGCATTTATGTACTTTTCCCTACAGCTACATAACTGAGATTTTATATGCCTGGAAGGTTTGGGAAAATTCAAGAAAAAAGAGGGTTTCCATATTAACTGACAATTGCAGTGAGTCCCATTGTTATCTATGGCAAACTAACATGTTTGGTCAAAATACCAGTTACTAGTGGGGGAAAAAGTGCTTGTAAGGCATTATCACAAAAACTACATTAAAAATTTAAAATCATAAGCTTGGCAACTCTCCTTTCAAACAAGTCAGTTACTTTATTTTTCTTCTTCCTCTAAAACATTTATGCAGTAAAGGCTGAATTTCATCCAGTTTATTCAATGTGCCTGAATCTTCCCCTAAGAATAAAGCTATTATACAGCTGATATTTTATTATACTGCCAGCTTTCTTAAAAAGGAGCATGCAATTTTAAACTCATTATGGAATTTTTGGTAATCAGGTATCAGTAAATGTGGTTTGCAACCAAATGACCAATTTCCTGGTGCAAGGAGCTAATTTCTGGTACTTCAAGATAATCAAGACTTATTAATAACTTGCCTTTACAGTTCACTTCAGGGATAAAAACAAACTTAGCAGTTTCATAACAGGGGTAAAGAATTACTAACAACAAATAAGGCTTAATGGACTCTACAGAGAAGGGAGATCACAACTTTCCATGACAAGTTTATTCCACTACACTAAACAACAGGAAAAGTTATTTTAACATTCAGCTTCCAAAGATCTTAGAGAGCAGGTGTTAATTTATTATCTACAGCTCTACTTTTTGATTGTATCATGGAAGTTGGTAAGGAAGGACATACACCTGGTAAGACTTAAGTAGCTTCAAGTAAAAGTCAGGGCAGAGAAAAATATTCTTGAACCCTGTATATAGAGCAAAGAACTACTCCACATTAAACTGGTGCTCATGAGATTCTTGGCAAGTTGTACCCCTTCTATTTTCAAGACAGCTCCTTTCTTGCCTTGTGATCCAACTTGTCAAACATCCCACAAAGAATGAAAGGCCTGGCACAAACCCACACACAGCTTTACCACCCAGGAGGAAAATGAGAACGGTGCTTCCCATCCAAAACTCTCAAATTTTGCAACCCTTCCAATGCAATTTAGTTCGTATTCTATTTATCAAAAGTCCATCCTATCTGAACAACAAATAAGAAATCAAGACAAAAACACTTTCAGGATATGAAACCAAATTTAAAGGACTACTCATTCCTACTAGATTTCAACCTGTTGCTAAACTTTGGACTCTTGTACCAAAATAACAATGCCATTTTAGTATTCAGCGAAAACAGAGACAACTTTTCTGTTGTATTTGGTATTCCATACTTTAATCTATGAGTATAGGCTGCATGACTATACCTTCTAGAGTAAAAATTTAAATAAATGTCAAGATGCATGTTAAAAAAAATATGTGCAGGGTTTAGTAAGAAGCATGAATGTATTCTGAAAGTGTTCTCCTCTGTACCTGATTTATACAAGCATAGAGCTCTTCTAAACTAAGAACATAAAAAGGTATGCTATATTGTTGACTACAGAATACTGCAAAGTTTTATTGCCATTTAAACAAAGAAGCCATAACAGTTAAATGAGCTCAGGCAATAGGTTTCAGCATCAAAAGGTGCCAGCTGTAAAGAGTTATGGCTAATTGAATATGGAACTCCTGCTTAATCAGATAACTGCTCTGCTATTTCCAAATGAAATGCCATTTCCATACTGTCTGAAAATGGCCTATTTTATTGGTAACCAGAGAAAACAATATAAACTGTAAATAACATTAAGTGCTGTGTTTACCCATTCCAGGCACTGAAGTAGCAGGGGATCCAGGGCGTCTTGGTAAAACATTTGATTGCAAGGAGGGCACAGCAGCTCTCTCCAGGAGGCCGCTCGGAGCTGCTGTCTCCCTCTGCAGACCGGGAGAGGCTGGAAGCGGGGACTTGGGAGAGCCGGGTTTAGGAGTCGCAGGAGGGGGTGTAGAAGCATTTCTGTGAGCTGCAGTCCTCTGACGGATTTCTGACAAGAGCAAGTACATACTGAATTTAGTATCTAGCATTATAAGCAAGGTATTAGTGAAAGTACATTGTTATATCCATTAGCAAATTAGAGAATCAAACAAAAGCAGGAAGGTCTAAAACTAAACGTCAGCTGAGCATGTCATAGGAGTAAATACCACACAGAAGTAAATGCCACATAGAATATTATATTTCAATAGCAATTATCATAGCTGTTAAATACTTTGGGCAAAATTCTTCTAGAAGCAAATTAGAGAACTGAATCAAAATATCTGCTAAGGCAGAACATTGGACATATGAACAGCTAGACTCAAACCACAATGCACAGAATTGACCACTTTTTACTCCACGGCTTAAAAATTATTCCAAGTATTTAGTTTTCCATGGGACCAAAACTATTCAGTCAGTACCTAAAATGCCCAGGCTAAGTGCCCAGATTTATTAAAAAAAAAAACACAGACTGGATAAATGAAACAATTCTAAAACCAGAAGAAAAGGTAACACTTCATTTAGGTGATAAAGTTTCACTCGTTTCAGTAACCCTACCATCAAACCATGTGCATGGATTCTTACAAAGCAAGAACGGGCTCTGCCACAACCCATCCCTACTTTTACCTCTTCTCACACCACTATCAGTTACTATTAAATCACTATCATGAAAAACTTAATATATTTCCTCAGTTGTTCTTACATGAAGCCAAGTATCACCAGAGTAATATACCATGGTTTGAATGTTGTAATAATCATGTAAGCCTGACATTCACAAACTGTTGCAACAAATCAAACTGAACCCTAACCACTGCTTTAGGTCTGCAGATACTTCCATGGTTAGCAAGTAGCAGCTCAGTCTCTAAAAGGGACACCCAATAACAGCCACACCTCAGGCTGTAATACCCTACAGAGCTACGTGCACAGCACCCACGTCACCTTGAACAAGTTTGCACGTCTTCCTTCACAATAAATGGAATTTAACACTACATTTGGACTTTAAAATCATTTCCACGAGTCTCAAGATTAGAGATTTTATCTGCTGACTTAGTGTCAGGCTGGAAGAGTTTAAATGCTTAGCAGGCAGTTCACAGATCCACTGGCAACCAGCCACTGGAAAATGGGTGTGCTGAGCCTGAAGGAAGGATCCCTCTCCCCAAAAGTACAATACTACCAGGCTAAGCTCCTGCTTTGGGTGGAGGAGGTGAGCATGAGCTTGCATTAGCTAAGGAAGAGCTTTAGCACTGAAGTACTAGGTCAAACAGAACAGTTCTGTGGGAAAACTGCCAATCTAGTGCCATGAGCATTGCAACATACATAGGTTATGGTCTTGCCTACTTATCTGCACATATAAATAGGATTAATACACAACAGAAGAACTAAAAATTCTTTAGTATCACCACTTTGAAAAAACTACAAGTTAAAAAACTACAGTCTTACTAAAAACCCATCTGGTTCAGTTTCCTACAAAGTACAACAAGCTAATTCTTTTCCCCTGTCACCCCATGTGCATGGCTGCATTACTTCACACAACTTCACTGTCCAAATTACATCACCCAATGAGTCTGAAGGTTCTGTATTTTAACTTCATTTTAACAAGTATGTTGCCCCCTCACTATTTAAGTTCAAAATCTGGAAACCAGGATTAACTGGTGGGGTAGTTGCAGAAATTCCATTAACATTTCCTTGGCTACTTGCTTCTGGTTTGAAAACTGCTTCTGTGTTGAGTTTTATCTGAAGTAAAACTCATTTATGATGAACCTACCCATTAACATGTCTTCAAGATCTTTCTGTGAGAGACATTAGCAGTAACCTTTCAAGTTTTACTACAGGAGGATAAATGCATTCTCTCTATGCCATCTGACCAACAGGGATGACCCATCTCCAAATACAAACTACTGATTAAAACCCATGATTTATTTAACCATTATAGTCAAGTTTGTGTTATAGTTTCCAGTCATGTGTTAGTTTCAAAAATTAAGCTAAAAGGTATGCATTTCTCAAGTCTTCTCAGGTCCACATATGTACAAAAAATGAGTGATAAATATAAAGCCTAGTTCCACCTGTTCCAAGATAATTTTAAACATCTATAAAAAGACATCTTAATCCATTCTTTTTTCATTACAAAACCCTCTTTATTATTGTTTTACATATAAAAATGTCAAAGACCATGAGTGTAATTTCTACATATGGATGTTACTTTTACACTTTGAAGGCTATCTTTCTAGATCATGTGGTTTAAGCACATTAATTTTAATTGCTTAAGAGCTCTGATCTGTTTCAATATGTCATGACTATATTCACATTTATTCTGAGCCCATCATACACTATTTCTAAGCAATCTCCATGCTGCCTGCAAGAGCTTTGCTCCTTTTGCCTGTTCTTTCTGATGGGTCATTTTTGGCAATCCTTCTTAAAACGACTTTCAATTAAAAAGGTACTGCTACTTTAATGACTCTCCCCCCATATTTTTGTTCCCATAAAGATGCTGAAACAGTACTTTAGAGTCAGGATTAGAGAGATGTGCTTCAGTAGTTTTACTCTCATTACAGAGCTAAGAATGCAAGACTCATTGCTGGATTCCAGAAAATATTAGGTTATTCACAATGCCTTTTTTCCCCCCTTCACTCAGAAGTTCACTTGGCTTTCACTCTATTCTATGATTCATACTTAAGAGAACTTGCCAACACTGTGCTGCTCTCCAAGTAAGAGAAGTCACCAGAACTTGCATTATGAGAAAGTGAGAAATGCTCTCCTTGGCACGACCAACAGCCCATCCATTCCAGTATTTCCTTTCATAGAATGGCTGTAGGTGTTACTCAGTGACAACACACAAACCTGAATTTCTGATGCTTACATTGCTGATACCCATCCCCAGGATCCATAAATGCATTGTCATGGACATAGAGAGTACAGCCCTGTCTCATCATTTTAGTATCACATATGGACCCTTTACCCATTAACTCTCCTAATTCCTTTTAAGTCTGCTCTGCACTTCCACAATAACAGCCCTAATATTCTTCTGAAGTAACTAAATATGATCTATATACTCCTCAAATTGCTTTAAGATGCAATGTGTTACAAACGAGCCTCTTGCAAAGCTCCAGATTTCCATAATTCCAAGTTGCACAACTTAGCTAAGAAACACATCTATTGACCTCAATAATAACGCAATTTACAGCTACTGCTGATGTAGTTTTAATGAAGTTTTTCAATTTTCCAAAGTTTCTTCAGTAACATGATTTGTGTATCCAAAAGTTAACTGCATGAAGACAGATAAATAGGTTAAAACCAGAACTTTTATTCTCCAAACACACTACAGTTCAAATTCTGCAGTTACCAGCATTGGACAATTCACACATATAAGCAGGCACATTACTTAAGAGGTATCTACTCAGCTGATGATTCAGTACGAGCTCTTTAAAGACTATTACCATACTGCAGTGGTGAAGCAGTGAGATGTTTCATGTTTACAAGCATAACTATTTGTGTTGATTTTGCATGGGCTGAGTTTTGGTCAGGAGGGAAGAAGCCAGCCACAGGAGTGATATTTCTGTGAGGAACTGCTAAAAGCTTCCTCTGTGTGTGGCAAAACAAGTCGCTGTCTAGCTCTGAGAACAGGCACACTGCTAAGTCAATTTGAGAAGTTGATAACACACTCTGATAACATATTTAAGAAGGAAAAAAGGTGCACCATTCCTCTTTCTCGCCTCAGAGGGGTGGGGGGGGCCCACCAAGCCCCTTCCTTCTGGGCCACTGGGGTCACGCTGCCAGGGGGACCATCCCGGCACTGCGAGTGGGACCGAGAGCAGGCAGGGCCAGAAGCAGCCATGTGGCTGCTGCCACCTTGGCAGAACCAGTGATGGACTTTGCCTGCCTTGCCATTTCTAGCCTGCCACGCTGCAAACAAAGGGACAGAAGTGGCAGCAGCAGCTTCTCCTTTCTGACACCCCGCATGAAGAGAGGCGGTGGCCAGCGTGGTGCCGATGGGGACCACGTGACCAACAGCGAGAGCCATGGAGAGCAATGCCCTGATGTGGAGCCCAGACAAGATCAACCTTCCAGTGCTACAGAACTCCATAAAAACTTCTCAGTTAATAGAACCTGAGAACAAACAAACCTACAGACACTAATTCTCTCCTGAGTCAGAGAACAGGAAAAGGCGAAAGCGCGTTAGGAGAACAACACAGCGATACCAAGGTCGGCGCAAAGGAGGGAGGAAGAGGAGGAGGTGCTCCAAGTGCCAGAGCTGAGATTCTTCTGCAAACTGTGGTGAGGGCTATTTTACAACAAAGTGTTTCCCTGTAATGGGAAGTGCATGGGGAGATGCAGAATTCACCTGCAGCCCATGAGAAAAAGGTGCTCATGCTGGAACGCATGGATGCTGAGAAGCTGTGATCTGGTGAGAGGCTTGAACAGAATGAGAGAGAGAACCCTTGCTTCCAGAGACAGAGGAGGAGAACCTTGGCTTTTCTACTAGAACAGATCATCCTTAATAATTACACCCCATGAACCAAACAGCCCACGAAAAAACAGTTGTGGGAAGACTGGTTTGCCTGTGGGAGGGGCTCACGTTGTAGCAGGTTTGGGTGGGGCTGCTACTCCTGAAAATTAGAACCACATTGGAGAAGTTCAGAGAGAACTGTCTCCCATGGGAAAGACCTCATGGCAGAGCAGAAGAGACACCTCTCCCTAGGCANATTACCATACTGCAGTGGTGAAGCAGTGAGATGTTTCATGTTTACAAGCATAACTATTTGTGTTGATTTTGCATGGGCTGAGTTTTGGTCAGGAGGGAAGAAGCCAGCCACAGGAGTGATATTTCTGTGAGGAACTGCTAAAAGCTTCCTCTGTGTGTGGCAAAACAAGTCGCTGTCTAGCTCTGAGAACAGGCACACTGCTAAGTCAATTTGAGAAGTTGATAACACACTCTGATAACATATTTAAGAAGGAAAAAAGGTGCACCATTCCTCTTTCTCGCCTCAGAGGGGTGGGGGGGGCCCACCAAGCCCCTTCCTTCTGGGCCACTGGGGTCACGCTGCCAGGGGGACCATCCCGGCACTGCGAGTGGGACCGAGAGCAGGCAGGGCCAGAAGCAGCCATGTGGCTGCTGCCACCTTGGCAGAACCAGTGATGGACTTTGCCTGCCTTGCCATTTCTAGCCTGCCACGCTGCAAACAAAGGGACAGAAGTGGCAGCAGCAGCTTCTCCTTTCTGACACCCCGCATGAAGAGAGGCGGTGGCCAGCGTGGTGCCGATGGGGACCACGTGACCAACAGCGAGAGCCATGGAGAGCAATGCCCTGATGTGGAGCCCAGACAAGATCAACCTTCCAGTGCTACAGAACTCCATAAAAACTTCTCAGTTAATAGAACCTGAGAACAAACAAACCTACAGACACTAATTCTCTCCTGAGTCAGAGAACAGGAAAAGGCGAAAGCGCGTTAGGAGAACAACACAGCGATACCAAGGTCGGCGCAAAGGAGGGAGGAAGAGGAGGAGGTGCTCCAAGTGCCAGAGCTGAGATTCTTCTGCAAACTGTGGTGAGGGCTATTTTACAACAAAGTGTTTCCCTGTAATGGGAAGTGCATGGGGAGATGCAGAATTCACCTGCAGCCCATGAGAAAAAGGTGCTCATGCTGGAACGCATGGATGCTGAGAAGCTGTGATCTGGTGAGAGGCTTGAACAGAATGAGAGAGAGAACCCTTGCTTCCAGAGACAGAGGAGGAGAACCTTGGCTTTTCTACTAGAACAGATCATCCTTAATAATTACACCCCATGAACCAAACAGCCCACGAAAAAACAGTTGTGGGAAGACTGGTTTGCCTGTGGGAGGGGCTCACGTTGTAGCAGGTTTGGGTGGGGCTGCTACTCCTGAAAATTAGAACCACATTGGAGAAGTTCAGAGAGAACTGTCTCCCATGGGAAAGACCTCATGGCAGAGCAGAAGAGACACCTCTCCCTAGGCAAACTGAAGATTTTTTTCTAGAACTGACAAACTGACTAAAACCGCATATTTTGTCTCCCTGTGCTATCATTGGCAAAGAAAGAAGGGCTGAGAGGGAAAAGGCTGTTCTAAAGGTTTATTTAGTTCTCATTATCTTTATTTGATTCTGTTAATAAATTTTTCTTTACACCTTTTAAGTTTTGAGCCTGTTTTGCCCTTCTTACCAAGCCTTACCTCAACTCATAAACCCCTTTTTAATTGTTCTTTCCTCCTCATCTGCTCAACTATAGAAGAGAATAAGTCAATGATTTTTTGTGAATGCACTAGTGTTTGGCCAGCATCCAACCCACAACACTATTTTTTTTTTCCTCACTTCAAAACACCTTGATTTTTGTAGAGAAGAATACATTATTTTCATAGAGCTACAGTACACTGCAGGTCAATAGATTTACATAACTTGTTGGCTTTAATATTGAAGACTAACCAAGAATTTTCTTTCTTCCTCCTCAATCCCACAGCCTGCAACCATCTTTTATTGCATTACTTTTAATTCAGGTCACAGAGTGATCTCATTTACAATACAGCCCTGCTAACACTCATATTAGCAAAATGAAAAGAGCAGGTATCAACAACAGGATATTGTTGATAAGTATTTCACTGCAAATATATATTTACCCTATTTTTCTCTATGGCCAAAGTACTGAATAATAAGTTTATATTCATAAACTGTACCTCTCAAAACATTACCGAACAGATAAAATTGCACTTAAATTTTCAAATTCCTTTCCTTCTGGATTTCCTGATGTTCTTTGTGCTGAACATAAGACTGACCTAAGTTATCTGTTAAAACTGCCATTACTTATTTAAGTAGTACATGTCAAAACCACAAAAACTGCAGTAAAAGCTAAATACATAGGAAACTGGGGAACTACCAGTTGTTTTCCTGAGAACCAACTATTATGCAATACTGATTAAACCTTTGTACCAATTAGTATGATGTGCAAGCTTTCATTTCAACCAGAAGTCAAAAACATACAAACTAACTAACCTTTCATCAGCTGTCTCATACAAGACATCATCCAACTTGATTATGTATCAGTTATTGTTTATCCTCTTTTCAAAATGACTCAATTACAGAGCTCAAGAAAATGACTTCTGTTGCTTGGCTCGCTTGTGTCTCAAGCGAGCAGAGAGAAGATCAAGGAAGCTTTAATGTTAACTTGCTAACAAATATTTTATTATTCCAAACCACTCTAATTCTACCTCATACTACATGCACCAAATTATACCACAATCACATAAAACAGTGTCATTTAATTACAGTAAGTTATACACTGCACAGGAGCTAATATTCATTTTGGGCAGATATTTAGTGTGAACAGCAATAAGCTAGTAGGTTTTTTGATAGCTAAAAATTGAAATAATTACTGCATATAACAAGAACAAGTTATTTGGAAATTAAGTCTCCACAATTTCACAAGCCAAAGCCAAACACAGCGTGTCCCTCTTGCACCTCCAAAATAGAACAGTCTGACTAACCACTTACACAGGGACAAAAAGCTGCACCAATTCCAAATTCAATGCATTAGAGAAGAGATCAGAAAAAGAAAATAAAACTGTGCTGTATATGAACAAAGTTACATTGACTCCTAGAATCATTTAGGTTGGAAAAGACCCTTAAAATCATAAAATCCAACTATAAGCCATGACAACTTACAAAATTTATTTTCCAAAATCCCTTCCAAAGCTAAACTGCAGTTTTATTCAGGATCAAGCAAGAATGTCCATGCACCCCAAAAAGTTCAATCTGTTTGAAAGAGAATTGTGCATTTTCTCAGTTGTGTCCCCACTTAGAGGTTATTGGCTCACACTATGACAGTCTCAGAGATCATTCTTTGCAAATGAAACTGTACTAAAAGATTCCTTCCACCAAGCCCCTGGGACCAGTTTACAGCTAACTCTAAATAAGAAGTTCTAAGCACAGACAGCGTGGGTAAGCTCCTCAGCAACAACTGTTTCACATATCTACTCATACCCCTTTTATTAACATAGACCACAGCCCACAGTGACTGGCTCTCAGAAATACTCCTGGTCTCAGAGCCTCTCCCTCCCAGCCCTTCTATTAACAGTCAAGACACAATCAACCCAACACAGCATATGCTGGATCCAACTTATCTGCTTCTGTCTGACTCTGGATCAAAAGCAGGGGCACTATGCCTTGAAAGCCCCAACACACACAAGGCTGACAGAGACTGACCAACTCACTTCTCACCACTGCTCCTTATACAGCCTGGGTAGAGGGGAAGAGATCAGTCATGTACCTCCTAAGGAATTTCAAAACTGCTGCTGCTCTCTCTTAATAAAGCCAGAGTGACTAAAGACTTACCATTGTCTAATTTATAGCTAATTATCTGTAGATTTCTCTACATAAACACACATTTCCAGGCAGTTTCATCCCCTGGTCAACATTACTTGCATTCTACAAACAGATCTGTCACCCTACTACTGGAGGGATATCTAACATAGCTCAAGAAGGATGAATTTTATAGAGTTAAAAAAAGCCAACAACAGACTACCTACACATTTCAGGTATAACAGAAAATTCTTGGCAACCACTCATGAGCTGTATTAAGGCAGAGAACACAACAGGGTGTCACAATGGCCCTTTAGCCTGAACAAAACTGTGAATGCTGAAGAAATGGAATGATGGGAGAGATGGGTAAGGAGCAAACTTGAAAAAAAGCTGTTGTGTCTACGACACCAGAACACATTGAAGATTCACTATTGAGGTACTGCACTGCAACTATTCACTGTCAATGTCAACAAGTAAGGATAGTTTTAAAATGTTTTCATGGCAATTTGAAGCTAAGCAAGAAGAACAAAACAGCAGATTTGATGATGCAGCTTGTAAAAACCTTTGTTAGTAAATCCAGGTGCTCTGCACCCAACAAAACGAGAACTCTAAGAGTGAAAAATGGATAAAATAGAAGTTTGGTTACCCACAAGAATTAAACACAAAGCAGACAATTGTAATATTAAATTCTAAAGCAATCTATTTTATAAAAAATTTTGCATATCAGATTCTGCAGTTTATACTGAGCATCAGCCCTTTCAGGTTATAGCAGCAGGTTAACAACAAAGATCTCTCAAAGTGTGAGTACAATCCTCAGTATTATAATATGAGGCAGCCCTTATACTGTGTTCATACAAGCATTTTCAGTTTACCTACAGCATATTACACTCAACCTTAAAAATTAACAGTAGTCTGTTTGCATAAATATCACATTTTTAATGTAAGCATCCTACTGTGTGAGAGATCTGTCGAATTTTGAGTCTTGTGTGGGCAATCTAGAAACAAAGCTTCCTTGAAACACATTCAAGTTTTTTCTATTTTATTATTTTATTCAATAGCACCTTTAAATGGAACATTGCAAATCAGTAAAGAACTGCCCATTCTTTGCAACTAGAAAATACTTGAATTATGCACCAGCTTCTTCTTCCTCTCTGGGCACCAAACAGAAGTAGTTTAAGCACTACAGTAGGAAAGGTCTAACTAGCCATTAACAGAAACAATTGAAAAGCTAAGTCAATGAATATTACACAAGATTTGAAAACACCTTAGTATTCTAGAAAAGTTGCAAGTATGCCACAAGAAGTTAATTTTCTCTCAGCTTTAACATCAAGCAGCATTCAATATCCTGCTGTCTAGAACATCAGGCTTTAGTAATAGATCCCTTGTCTGAAAAATACAGAACAGTAATGGGCATAGCCTAATGAACAGTCTATTAACCCTAAATAAAGGTCAATTGATCTACAAATTTTATCATAGACAGACTTCTAGAGTGGAAATTGCTGTGAAAGATGAGTATCTATGCTAAAGAGCACCCGTTTTACAGGGTTATTACCTTGTCCAGGTCTTGGGGTTGCAGATGTTCCAGCAGATGGTAGTTCAGTCTCCTGCCAATTAATTATAAATAACATTATCTGAATGCTCAGCTCCATAGTACCTTTCATATTACATCAGTATCAATAACAAGACTCACCTTTGCACTTGATCCTGGATCAAACCTTTCAAGGATTAGTTTAGCATTCTTGTAAGTTTCCTTTTCCATTACTTCCTCAAGCTGGAAACAGAAACACAACAGACACACATCAATGGACAATTTTTCAAGGTATTTCCCCCCACTGTAGCCTCCCATTTACAAGCATTTTATCAATGTTACCAAAAGGTGAAGCTCATCCAGGAACCAGTAGCATTTTCAGATACCTGCAGATTTGCTGCATTCAAGAGGACATAAATTTTGCTTTCAAAAATAGTTTCTAAACACTAATGGACTACTTCTACTTAACAGCTTTATTGCAAGGAAACACCAAATATTGCTAATTGTTTACATATAATGAGGAGAATAATTACAAGCACCAACTTCAATAATGGAATGTGCAAAAATCTATCAGCCATCATTATTGGAAGTTATTAGACATGACAAGCAAATGACAGGCAATTCCTTAGATTTATTTCCTCATAGCACTTAATGCTATTAATTTAAGGAAGGTCGTTAGCCAAGTGCTTTACAGAATAAAGTCCCTGTGCCAATTAACTGCTGTCAGCATCGATTTTAGATTATTTATTAGCAGAAGCAATTAGCTTGCTGCAAAAGCTGTGAAAACTCACTAACTAGAGAACAGCCATGGAATTTGCTCAAATGACTTTAAAGGCTGGATCTACATCTTTCCAGCAATTCAAAATGCTTTTCAGAAGAAAGAACACGTTAAGAATTTAAATAAAAAAATTTACTGAGAACTATGTATACTTTAGGGAGTGTAATTAAAGCACTTCATTATTACAGCGTTTTATTTACAATGCACTCAAGTGGCTTTATAGCTAATACATGGGCTTAATTAAAAAAAGTAATCACTAGTAAAGTATCATTTTAGTGGTTAACAGCCAACATCAGAAGCAGCTTAACTTTAAAACTGAGATAGCTGAAGTTATGACAAATACCTAATATGTACAGAAATTATAATACATTTTACAGTTTCTTAAGCAGACCTTTCTTTCTAGATATGCTGACTAATGGCCATGTTCAGCTAAAAGTGGGGGCTTTGTTTGTTCTGAAGTTTGTTGTTGGCATAAACTGCAAAACTGAAAAGGTCAGTGGTCAAAAAATTAAATTTTCTCAAACTCATTTATCACTGCTAAAATAACAAATGGTGCAGGTTAACATGAATTTTATGCCATTATACAGCTAGTGAGAAACTAAAGTTTCAGCCATTCTGCATATACAGACTGTGCAGGAGTTTTACATTTAGACAGACCCCAGGATTACAAAATGACCTCAGAAGCTAAATAAAAATTCATTCCATTTAATGGCTACTGTTTATTCATTTTACACTCACTCCTCCACACATTTCTTGAAGTTTGAGGCAGGGAATACTATCCAGGCTGTTAATTAAGGACTGTTGAAACAAAAGGGAGTAAAGAAGGAAGTAAAAATCAATTTCCTAAACTTGTATTTCAGCATCACTTTGGAGTTAACCCACTAACTTCGTAAAACAAATGCCACACAGTGCAATAAGAGCAGAATTAATGGCCTAATAGGAAAAATAAAGTATTTATTGCTTATAAAAGTAAAAACTGTAAGACAGACTTTTATACAAAGAGGTAAAGCTAGTGAGGTGAAGCTGCAAAATGGGGAAGCATTAACAGTCAGTGCTAATATCTGGCCACCAAATCAAAATTTAGAAAACCCAATTCACTTCACATCAATGAACATAAAATGCACTGCAATTGTCTGTATAGCCAGAAGGAAAAATGAGAAATAACCTTCTGCAGGACAAAGTGACCTTTAGGAGAGAGAAAAACCAGAATGCTCCACCATCACTTGACACTTTCTTTATCTAAAGCACTTCGAGCCACAGCAGGATTAGATAGTATGGTAGCTATTTGTGGATACATAAGTTTTGCAAAAACAGTAACATTATTTTGAAACATAATTCAACTCTCATCACAAGACTCAGATGTTGAAGTCATCCTTCACATTACATAGTTATTGGATAATTCAATGAGTTACTCTTCATATTTTGAAATTCATATATGGCTTTAAAATTCTAGTAAAGCTGAATCTGAACAAGAATTCAGTATCACAACTGACTCATTACTCACTATATTTCTTGAAAATATATCGAAATTGTCGGGATTTCTATAAGCATATTCACATTTCTCATGCTTTCACTTATACAGTATACTTTTCTAAAGTTAATTGAAATTTGGTTGACAATACCAAATAAAGAATCAAAAAGGTCCAAGTTTACTTACTGTGAGCAAATCAGTGTAATTACTAGAAGAAAGTAAGAGCCTGTGTAAAATTTAAATACTACTTCTGTTTGCACAGCAGAGGAAAATGGCTTGTGTGTCAACACAGGAAGCTCATTTAGGAATGCAAACCAACACAGTCAGTTGTGGATCATTCACCACCTTGAAGCATAATCTTGGAAAGGTTAACTTAGTGCTGAGCACTGGCTCACTAACATAGTAAATTACTCAACACCTCTTACTCTTTTTCCATAATACAGTCTCCTCCGAGATCCAAAACCTTTCCTACAAAAATGTTTGCTCTACTTGCTGCCAAGGGCTAACTTGTAGTCTGTCCTTATCAATAAAATTATAATGCTGGGCAAGCAGAATCACAAGTGAACTCTCTAAGAAAGTTAATACCAGCCTAAACATGAATTTTTCATGGAATTAATCAGATCTTAAAGAAGCATGGTACCACGTTCTCTTCCTATGAACAATTGTATGGATGAACTCCTTTCCCAACAGGCAACCAAACAAAATTCCTGTGGGAACAACATCAGTTGCTTAAGTTGAAAAGCAGTATGAGTAATGCATTTTAAGCTTCTTGTAAATGCAATTTAGCAACCAAAGACTTAAATACTGGCACAGTACAAATCACTCATTATTCACCATACTATTATGTGAGTTGATAAATTGAGAATCACTTGGTATGTCAAACCCAACTATGAAGAGGTCTTTCTTTTTGTTCACATGAAGCCATAATACTCATTTCAGTCTACCATTTAATATATACCAGTACACATAGCAAAAGTTTCATTAAAATTGGAAATAAATCATTTCTGTCACAGTAATCAAGTATACTCTGAGCAGATCCACGCCAACATTAAAGCCACCAAATTAACTGTCCCTTCATCAGTAAATATGATTTTTAACTGTCTTTTGAGTTTCCAGTTGCATATTTGCAGTATTCTAGCATACACCAGTTAGACAAAACTGGGCTTACACAAGAACCACTTCTAGCAGAGTTTTTAACACACACTGAAAGTTACCAAAATACCAGTGGGTTGTCTACATCTAGAAGGCTGAAGACAAAGTTGATTGAAGAGTAATTATTTTAAGTAACAGAACTCATATGCTGCATTTTTTTTCCATTAATAATGTAACTCCAAGACAGCCTTGAAATCAGACTAGCTGAGGGGTTTTCCCCAGAATAACAGATGCAATTTCTAAACTCTTACCTGAAATGGCTTGGAAGTCTGTCAAAGTCTAATATTACAGTTAGCCCACTATTCAGAGTAGCTGAACAAGCTTCAGCAAAGTTTAATTCTAAAATTAGCAAGGTAATTACTACACTAGCTTCACAACTTTGTCCTCAGGCTAAGAATTATCCCATCTTTAAGACCTTTTAAGTTCCAGGTAAACTCTCCACTAATCCCCAGTTGTATCAGCTTAATACATGTCCTGTGCCCTTGCTTTAATATACTTAACCCTCTGAACTTGCTCATCTACCAATGTTCAGGCTTAAGACCTGACATCCTCATTAGCTGAGAAACTCTGAGGCCAAAATCACAGCTAAACAGTCACGAACACAACCACAGTATCCCTTTTGATCAGGGAAGGAAACAAAGTTGTATCTTGAAGTAGTGCCTTAATTACAGCTAATTAACTTAATCCCTACCCCCAATTAATAACTCAACAAGCTTTAAAGTATTCACCAGGAAAAAAACAGCATAGAGTCCATTCTGTGAGAAGTATTACCCCAACTTTGACTCAAAGCACAGGATAGACAATACTAACAGTAATTTCCAGATGAAGTATCTGTAGCTGGCAAGTATTTTACCCACGTGTGTATCCACATGACTATGTCACCAAAGCCAGAACAGAAGTTAAACAGAAATTAGTTTCTATTGAGCAGTCACTGCAAACCCACCAGGACATTATATCTACCTTACACCATTTACAGGTAAGCCCTGTAACAACCTTATGTCAGCACACAAGTAATGTCTGTAGGGAAAAGGACCACAGGAGTGTAAAACACAAGTACTGTAACATTCTTCAAAAGGACAATTGTCTTCAATGTAAGATTTATCCAGCAATTAGGTAGCTGAGCTGCACCAAAGTGAGAAAGCACAGCTGTTGCAGCAGGCTCAGTGCCTAGACGGCAATTTGCATTACAAATAAACAGGAAACACATAATTTACTTATCCTAGATAGTCTGAGGACCACAATGGAAATTTCTTAGTAATTAATTCTATTTGCAAGCTCAGCAGCAAATCAGAATTCAACAGGGGGAAAAAATCCTCTCCCTCTCCATTATTTCACTTGATTTTTGTTTTACCAAAAAGTAGGTTATTCATAGCCAAAGGCACTCCTAAGGAAGTTAATCAAACAAAACAAAATCAAATCTGAGTAGTCTGTAAAATGAAATTTTACAGAATGCAATTTTATCAGTGTTTTTACCTAAATCATGAATTATATTCTGTCTTTTTACCCACATCCCCTTCCAGGTCATTTCAACATGTTCTGTTTCATGTATAATTATCGAATTTTAATGCTTAATTATATCTTAATATATCTTATTATTATATCTTAATATATCTTATAAGAATATCTTAAATTATGATGAACCTCCCAAGTCCATCTTCTGAGTAAAAAATACTAACTCTGTGCTAATTCAAGAGGGTGCAGTAAGTCCTCTGGTTCCAGTTCCTTGTTAGGAACCAGGCACCCACAAGATCATGTGATAATCACAGACTGTGAAAAATAGCTGAGTTATTCCTTATTGGACTTCCCAGAACTCAGTTTCACTAATCCTATTTAGAATTTTGTCTTTAATGATTAAGGCTTGGCTTGCATATATACTAATGGCAATTTATACTTCCAGATTTAAATTTTCCATAGTTATACTATAATTTCATTACTGTTTACAAAGTATTTATGCAGTTGTTTCATTTTTAACTATTCCTGGTTCTTCTACAGTATGTTGTTTTGATGTTTTGCATATGCAAAATACACATTTAGGTTTTTCCTGACTAATCTTCTATTCAATGCCATTTGTCCTAATTGCTTCTCACATATAAAAAATTCAGCATTATTAGTTCTTACACAGTAAAGGTTTTCATGATTACAGAAAACCAAACTTAAACTGAAATGAAGACTTTACATTCAAGATTCCAAAAACTCTTTTGTTCTCCACTGTGCTTTTTCTGCACCAAGAACTTTTCCTTTAAGGCTACCAAATGACTATGTTAATTGGAAACATTAACTAATTTCAATTAAGTAGCTTTCATAAAATAAAGTTAACATAGTTGTCATGCTCATTTTCTTCTTTCCTAGAAAATGTAAGCTTCTCAAATCCCTTCATACCACCACTACAACCAAAAGACAACCATTTAAATACTAGCAAATCAATCCTCTTTACCAAAGACAATGACATAGTAAGGTTACAGATCATCTTTTTTTACATTTACATTTTAAAAGTGATAAAATACAGATCATGACATAGTACCAGACTCTTACCCAACTCATTTTTGGTATCTTTGTTGGGGGTTTTTTATTAACTTAGCTACCATGGCAAAATCCAGAAGGTATGAGGTGAACACTTTGGGAAACTCATTAATAACAAAATCTCATAACACAATTTTTACAGTTTTTGGAGGGAGGAGGAGTTGCTTTGGCAGGGCAGGGTTGGGGGACAGAGAGTGTTTGGGTTGCAGCAGTTTTTAAGTTTTGCCTCACCAGGTAGGTGAAGCCAACCATGTAAGAAAACAGCAAGCTGCCTTATGGAGTGATTAAACAGAGAGGAAACAGCTTTCAGCATTACAAACTTGGCAAAGAGCACAAGTTATCCAACACTTGGAACCTCTTCCATCCTGAAGTTGTCTTACTGAGATTAAATGTTGATCAAGTTGGTGAAAATATCTGGCATACACCCGTTTTAGTGGACCATAACAACCATTTTTTCTTGAAGTTTTACTTACTATTTTTTTCTTTTGAGATTTTAAATCTTCCAGCGCATCATCTAAAAGAAGGACATTATAGATTAGTTTTCAAATACAAATTAAGATAATTCCAGCACACTAAACACTGACTTCACCTTCCAAAATCAGGAAAAATTATGCACTGACCACTACCAACTCTAAACATCAGTAAACTTTGTATAAAATAACTAGAGTTTTTATGTGGAAATAAATCACTTAAAATGCTGAAACCTCTTACAAATTATAGCCCACTGTTATCACATTACAGTTATAACTATTAAAAAATTTTATGTACCATTTCCTCATTAAGCAAACCAATTCTAGCCAGTGCCCTGCTTTGACCTACATTAAAGCTGGTACAACAATGGACCAAATACATTTAATCTCATGAGTCAAAATTCAGAAAAAAGCTTGAGGTCTAAGCATTAATATATCTGAGCATCAGATTTACTGGCTTCAGTATTTCACATAAACCTCTTAACACATACTAGTTTCAAAAGCCAGGTCAATTCCAAGCATTGAAGCTTAATCTATTTCCCCTTTTCTATACTCTCAGGCTAGAGCAAACCTCCCAGTTTTGTAAGAACAGCTACCAGAAGGTCATTTTACTACTAAATGTTAAGAGACTGTTACAAAAAGTAGGCACAACACCTAACCCCTCTAAGAGGAAGAGAAAGAAGAAAGGCCAAAAGCCTGTATGTTTTTCCTAAAAGTCAATGTTTGGAGCTTGACACTCATGGAAAACTCACTGTAATAAACCATCACCTCATACAGATGATACTCTCTCAACATATTAGCTTTCTACTACTTCATTGCCAGCAAGAAGATTTTAACAATAAACTAAAACTTTTTACCCTTTCTCAGCTCTACTGAACACTGGCAACTTACTTCCTATAAAAATATAATTATTTTTACCCATTTTTCAGATTTCAACGACAGAAAAAGCTTCATAGAACTACAAGACACAAAACCAAAAGCAACCAAACTAAACACATCTCTCTTTTTTTGTATCTTTATTTATTTATAAGTATGCCATACAATTTAAAGTTACTTCAGGAAAACTGTTACTTAAAATCAAGGGAAGAAATAATTACTGGAACTTTTCCAGAATGCAGAAATCCATTTTGATCAAATAAACCTCTTTATTAAATGTGCAAAATACTAAAACTGGTATGCACATCTTTGAAAGGTTATTATTTATGCAATAAATGGTAACTACAGCCATCCATATCTGTTAACAGGACATGGGAAAAGACAATATTTAATATTGGGCTGGACCACAGAGGATGGACAATTCCAGAAAGTGTGCATCTTCAAATTAGTAAGGTATCTCCTTTCACCAAATTTTACATTTATATTAGAACAGAGTCTCACACATTGCCCCACACAGATTAACAGCTTAAAATGTACTGCAA
Source organism: Notiomystis cincta (assembly GCA_013398075.1). Classification (NCBI taxonomy): domain Eukaryota; kingdom Metazoa; phylum Chordata; class Aves; order Passeriformes; family Notiomystidae; genus Notiomystis; species Notiomystis cincta. The sequence continues at coordinate 72,346 of VZRX01005615.1, read as the reverse complement.
TGCAGTGTGGTATCACTGAAGCCAAATAAACAAGAAAATACAGCCAACTCTCAATGGTTACTCAAGAAAATGCAAGTGCTTTTGGTAGAGCAATGTACCAAATGATGCCTCAAACATCTTCAGGCACAGCCTTCCCCAAAGCAGTGCAACCAGTCCAAAGTGAGGGTGTTCCTTCCCATCACTTTATCTCCTGGACTCAACAAGAACTTCATGGAACACCTGCCCTTCAAGCGGGGCCAAATGGCAATTACTGCAAAGTACTCTCAAGAATCCAATATATCTCATCTTAATTAAACCTACCAAAAAAAAGGAATTCATACTAGAGAAGTCAATACCTGCAATAGACCTCATTTATTTTCTCCATGCTTTGGGACAGATCAGCCTAAATCTTTAACACTTGGTTGCCTGACCAGTCCTAAACACTGAAATTCCATAATCTCTCCGCATCACCTTTCCTGGAGTCTAGCTACAAATTTTCTTCATTCACAGCATCATTCCCAAATCTGGTGTATACTGGCTATCCAGCACAGGGCTTTATTGTATCAAACAATCACCTCCAGTGTCTCAGTATGTTATATACTAATTTATCCCCCCAAAAAAACTTAGCTCTGAGCAACTTGGTTGACAGTTTGCTCTCTCAGCTACACTTTCTCCTGCTTTACTGCTTCAACTCTACAATTCAATTTTTCTTTTTCAAATATAGGACTTTTATCTCTGAGGTAAAACACCTCATTTTTATCCAGTCTCTGGAACCACACAGAAATAATCCCTTTTGGCATGTTCTATCATGTACTAAACCCTTTAAACACAGGTTCAACAAAGGTAATAGACTTGTCTGTATGCTCAAAACAGCAATAAAAACATTTAAGCAAACTAGAAAAACACACTTTTCCTTATTCAGCCATGAAATGCAAATCATTTGTTTCACCTTAGAAATGAATCACACAGCCCCACAGAATATACAGACAATTTTATTTCTACATAAAAATGTATGTTCTGCGCTTGCATATCAAATGCAAACATTAAGTTTTAGAAAAATTCTAAAAGTGATGTTTAACTTGTGAGCTGTCACAAATTAAATACATCATGCTGTTCTGCAAGTCATAAAACACAGTGCAACATTGAGGTTTTCCTGTATTATTGCTCACATCACCATGAGATATTGTTACAGGCTGGACTGCTTTCAAGGAAAGTCTCAAATGAATTCTAACTGCTGCAGACAAGTGCCACAGATGCTGTTTTTAAATAGCATGCAGATTCATTCTAATGCAAAATTTAACAACTTTTTATATATATTTGAACACCTCCATTACTTTTCAGTTTTGTTACACGACTTCCAATTTTCCTTAGCTCTCAAAAAAGCAGAAAAACACCTGCTTATACCCTTCCCACTCAGGAAAACATAAGTATGCTTTGGAGAACTTGGGAGAGAAAAGCTATCTTGACAAATAAATTAGACACATCTGCTATAAATCTCTTCCCTTTTGTATAAGGATAACAGATTAAGACTGCTGGAATACTTGCAAGTATCAAGGGAACTACTACTACTACTGTTTATATTTCCTTTCCCCTCACTCCCACTTCTACACCATATTTTATTCCATTACACTTTTGACACATGCAAAGACAGGAGAAAGCACAATTTTATAAGTGAAGTGAAAGATTAGGCAGTTTCCTTCCTGTTCCTTCATGAACTATGCAGTAGAAAAAAGTTTAGCTAATTCTACCCATTTCAGTATCAAGTCAAAGGCTACTCTTGTCTTCCTGGGAGCCAAATGACCAAAAGCATTTATGTTATCATAGCAAGCATCACTCTCAATAAGCTACACAGTGATGTCCTGATGGGCTACCTAAAAACCGAGGCCAGGCAAAATTAAGAGAATAAAAGGAGGTTATATTTTTGAAGGGCCTTCAGGTACATGCAGGGCAGATGAAGTCTCCCAGGGGCTACATCCCAAAATGGACACTCAGTCACAGGTTTTCACACTTTTATGGGCTTGGTCCCTTTGCATATTGGGGGTTAACCTTCCAATTACAGCTTCAGATAATGAAGTCATTTACCCCAAGTTTGCTCCCCCTCCAACTCACTTTTGTTTACATTTCTCAGGGCTTGAGACAGTCAGATGTCCTTGATTCCCAGGCCTACAGAGGGACTGTTGTGTCTGACCAAAATGAGAAAGCAGTAGCTAACACTCTATATGGAGTTTAAAGTTATTCACTAAGGAATTGCGGAATACAAATATATGAAAAATATAAAAGCTAAATTCTTAAGGCATCAGTAGTCTAAAAAAAAAAACAAGGAAAAACTACTTACTATTCCTTTCTGTCCGTTTGGAAAAGAAAAAAATGAGCAGTGTTCTTATACACCAAATTCTTTAGAAGAGAAAGAAGAATTATATTAATTAAAATACAGCACAGTAACCATTTCTGAAGTCATTTAGCAAATAGAACATTTACCAGATAAGATTTTGTTTTGCAAATACAAAGGATAGAAACCTTCAAACAATATTTATATAAAAAAAACAAAAATTAAATTAGCATCTTGTCAACAAGACATCAATATTGCTCTAAATAAAATCATCTTTTCTATTAAAATTTCTACTTAAGGCACAAATACTAAGGCAGCAGCAGCAACATCATCACTTGCTAAAAAATGCTCAGCTGAAAATTACTTAGTCATCACTTCTTACTTGATAGATTTAGAATGCATTTTATCCAAAAAAAAAAAAGAAACTTACCAGTTAAGGCCCAAAAGATTTTTGGGAAGAATTCTAATACCAATGAAAACCATGAGATAGAGCTGCAGTACAAATGCTCTCCCAAGCAGAATCAACTGACCTGAGTCCTAGTGACTTTAGAGAGCTCTAAGTCTACTCAGCTCCTGTAGGGTTTCAGCTCACTGACTTTGCTGGAGCAGTTGATGATGTCAAGTTAAACTGATCTATGACCATTTTACATTTGAAAGGTCTCTTTGCAATCATCAGAACTTCATTTGTTTTCAAGCTTAGGATTGCTTATAAGTATTAAGCTGACACTTTTCCTGGAAAGTTATTCAGTGTAAGCTAAATCTCATACATCAAGCTATTCCAAGCATTCAAAACCCTCCTAATGTTAATAACAGAGCCTAAATTAGCAATGTTTCGCTTAAGAAAAAAAAAAATCTTGAAAGCTAGAAAGGTTATCTGACTAACAGAATGCATAAAAAAAGCAAGCAAAAGGCTTTAAGAATTTTGAGTTCATTCATAAGAACATCTTCTGTATTTATATAATGGTTGCCCAGTTAAAAATGCCTTCAAGTATTAACAACACAACCCAAGTTAGGCAAGTTAGATGAGGCAACTGGAATCTGAGAGCAACATATCCAAGGTAAGAGAAATCAAGTTTAACTATTCCATGTTCCAAGGTGTGCTATAACTGATCTAAGAACACATGTGGATTTATCTGTTTACACAACACAAAATGTGTCTTCATAAAGTACCAGAACAAATTAATGTTTACAGGATTTAAATTGCCTTATATACCTTGTTGCACAGGCAAAAGCATTATTTCTTTTTTAATGTATGCTTAATAGTCTTCTACCTAAAACTGTATTCTAAATATGGTAGAACAGGAAATAAAAAAGCATTTCCTCTTTCAGAAATTTGAGATAAAAGTTTAATAGCAGACCATTTCAATCAATTTTACAAAAAAAACATATTTCTCTGAAAATCAAGACATGCAAATCAAAACTAATTCAAATAAAAATCAGTTCCAGAAGAGCACCCTTCTAACAAGTATTTCTTCACCTTTTTGGGTATTTCAGTATACATTTAAAATTAATGAAGTCATATTCCTAAAACTTAACTCGCTCTACCAACATCAGTAACTTGCTGAGACCCTGAGGGACTGACCTAAGGCAGAAATAAGTTGGTGACTGACTGCAAGCTGGAAAAGGCAGACATACTCCAGTTTGATTAGGGCTGAAAAATCTCTAGAGCTGTTACTGGGTGGCACCAGGCATTCAGCGTGGAGTCACCTCTTGACCAAGAGCAAAGACAAGCTGGCAGCTGCTTGCCATTCATATCTGCCAAAAAAGGCTGAAGGGGAATAGCTTAAGGAGAAAAGAATCAGATAAACAGCTGCAAGTCATAAGAGAACAACAGTCTGATTCTAAGTGCTAGTAAGCTGATATATAAATCAGGATTTTACAGAGAGGCATCTTGAGAAAAATAGGCAGGACTGGAAGACAAACTAGAGAATAAAAGTCCAACATGTGAATTCAAACCACAGCACTAGAAGCCATCACTTTCAACTAATAACTTTCATTTCCACACTAATTTTAACACAACTATATGAAAGGAAGCTGGTAATACTTCCTCTTTTACAAGCCTTTCCTCTCAGCATGAGCAAGCCTCACACACTAACAACAAAGACTTTGAAATGCTTGTCCTTAAGAACAAAATTAATTCCTATTACTGCCAAAGATTAATTTGAGCTCTGATTTCTATATTAATCCTTTCCAGTCAAGATACTGCTGCCCATGTATCTTCTCCACAGGAGTCCACAACAGCAGCAGATCAGTATATTATGCATAACAGCATAAAAAGCATCTTCAAGTTGGGGGTTTACCACATGTTATGTTATGCTGACCCACACTCATCAAACTTGCAAAGCCTTAAATATTTACTTTTGACTTTGCCTTTGAAGTCTAAAACTAGGGCATCTGCAAAGCATGCTGCTATACAAAGGTGCTGTACAAACATGGAAGTATTTATGACCATTTCAGCACATTAGTAAATGCACTGTGCTCCCTGCCAGTAGGAAGGATGCTCTGTAGGCTGCTTTCACCTCCCTGATGGCCTGGAGGAAGAGGAGGCAGCAAAGCAGTTCTTCAGTGAGATGGGAGCCCATTTTGTTACTTTTAGAAAAGTAGATTTCTTAGAAAACAAAAGCCACTCATAAGGATAAGCAGTCAATCAGTTCAGTGGAACAAAAATGTAGGCAATACCTTCTCCAGTTCACATACAAATAAGGCTGCATATTTTCTTGTAGAAGGAAACAGTCAATTTTCCAGAAAAACAGCTAATTACGTAAAACCAGTGTTCAACAGACTTAGGGTGACAATCTTTCAAGTCAATTCTGTGTTAATAGTCACCTAACACATGAAATTAAAGTTTCTCCATTCATTCTTGTCTTTTTCCCAGGTTTTATACACTACATTTTGCATTCAGGTGACATACCCCTGGTTACTTCCATATAGTAATGTTACTTTTCAAATTGCAGTAAAAATAAAACCCAACATAATGCCCTTGTGCTTATACTGCATTACCTTACAGCTGTTCAGACACAGCTCTCTAGCCCCAGTATAATTTTGATAAGCCAAGTAACTTTAGATGCTATCATCTTTTGATGATAAGACTTTGTTCTGTACTAAACCCAGACCCATGAGAGACATTCCCCTCAAAGAAAGTGTCTGCCTAAGTACTTGAATTTATTTTAGAAGAAAAAATTCAGCAAGTTATGACATCTCAAGGATTGTCAATGCAAACCCAAACCCCTGCTGAGATGTATTTTTCATCTCCTTTTATCAAAGAGACAGCAGTTAGAAAATAAAAAAGGCATATTTACTTACATCAATGGAAATGCAAAAAATGGAAGTGTCATTGTCAGTCTTGCTGTCCATTCGTCAGGAAGACACCACAAATATACAATTAAGCAAGTAATAAGGTAAAGAAGTGAGGAGTAGAGAAGAAGCCTTCCAACCCATAGTTTCTGTAGCCTCTGATTTTTTTCTCTAAATTCTTCTAATGTCTGTATTTCCTGCAAATAAACAGGGATCAGCTTTATTAGGGAAATTAGTAGGTGGCTTTAATAAGCTGCCTTTAAATGTTTGCTAAAACCAGCCCTATCAATTTGATAGTTGATTAGAAAAGTCAAGCAGCTTTTTGATAAAGGACAATATTTGCCCAAAGATAACCTTCATAGCATAAATACTTCCCACTATTAAGGTTAAGATATGGGCCACTTGCACCTTATTAGCAACTGGCAAGAAAAGTTAAAAATCAGCACTTTTTTTGCATTTGTAATGCATTAATATATTTGGGACAAGTGAAAAATACCAGTATCTTATGAATGGCAGCCATCACAATCACATAAGTCACTACTAACCATTGTCTGCATTCTACAGCTTTCATCAGGTACCTGTGGAATTTTAAATGCTTCTAACACTTTTCTACTAACATGGAGAATTGCTGGAACCTCTCCATCATTTCACTTGTTTTGCTTTCAGTACTTTCCTCACATTAAGAGTGAAATCCTGAACATCTGTATGATGCTTCTGGCATATTAATAAGTGATTGAGCAATGCTCTGCTACGTTAACCATTCTGACTGTATTTCAAGTGACAACAGAAGTACTCACACTTCCATTAAAAGGAAAACAAAAATATCAACAGCATATTTCAGAACAGTTAATTTCCCCACAGAGTCCAGGCATCTGTCACAAATGCTGGTGTAAAATGGCAATTGATTATTGAACAATCTATCCAGTTATTCTGCCCCTGACCTTACTTACTTCCACTACAGCTACAACTTCTACACATAAAACCATACATTGAAGCTTTTCTAATCAACCTGATGAATGGAACTTTGCATTAGTGACATTTTCCATTACATGGGACTTTAACCATAAGTTATAAATGAATTGTGCAATCCAGGCAGCTTCATATTCATTCCTATTTAAGGCTCTCTAAATAAATATTTGCCCTGTAGTTTTTCACTACTATACAGTATTGGTATTTTTTACATGACTAAACAGTAAGGGGAAAAGAGACAACAATTCCTCTGAAATGCAGAATCTCTAATACTGGAATAATTACCAAAATAATTTAAAATTTCATGAGAGTATTTTACCTTATGTGAGAGAAATACATAGTCAGCAAAAAGGGGCTATATTTCTAAACAAAAATCAAACAAAACACCAAAAAGCAAATACATACCTTATCTATTTTTTCTAATACTTCTACAGTGGAAGGCTTTGCCTGCTTACAAGGGAAAGAACAATGATATTAATCCCACTTTTAAAAACTCAGTATTTTGAGGATTACTGTATATTAACAGTTTCCTAACAAAAAGACATACATAATAGATTAATAAATTATCTATTTTACATAAAGGTAAGAAGTTTTCCTACTTTAATAGTGACAAATAGAAGGGACCATAATGAATCACTATTTTACAGCTGGCATTACTCTTAACTGAATGCTCCTCTCCTACATCACAAAAAATGAAAACCTATAATGCACCTACAGCAAAAATGAATGTGTGGGTGGAAAGTAAAACAGAAACAGAATTGATGAGTGGAGGAAATAGGCAAAACACAGGGAATATACAGAGGAAGCCCTAACCTGAGTACTCCTTATATTCCATATAAGGACAGATGGTATAAATAACTCATAAGCAACTGCAAGTAAGTCCTGTCATGTCCAGTAAAATTCCCCATAGGAGCAACTGGAAATCCACCTTCTAGAAATCTAATTTCTGAGAATTATCAATCCACAATCTTTCCTCACCCTTCACATGACAATTTCAAAAACCATAGCTCACACTGCATCACCCTAGAAGTGAGTTTCTATTACACAAAACTGACATTCCAGCCAAAGTTCCACCTTTAAAGGAGTTCTGTATGGAAGGCTCTGAATCAATTGCTAATAAGCAAAGGCAAACCTAGACTCAAACAACTCACACCTGCCAGCAGAGTAGTCAAAAACCTCAGTCTTTTCTTCCTCATAAACTCAGTACACCACTCCATAACAAACAAACCAATAAATGCAGAGAGGAAGACAGACTTGTACAGGAATAAGTAGCAACCAAACTACTTGTTAAAACAGAAATGTGTTCTGCACATATCCATTTTTACCTAGGTCAACAACCTTTCAAGTCACAGATGGTACAGTTTCTATCCCAATGATGCCATAAATACCATAAAGGTATTTAGATTTACAGAAAGAGTTAAAACTGCATTTTTTTAAGTTAACCAAGCCAGTGGCAGACTGGTACCGCAAAGGAAACAAAGGACAACAGCAGAGTTTCACATCTTAGTGATCTGGCAAAGAATACTTTTGGTCATGATATCTCACTACTGGACTTTAAGTGACATTCTCAGTGGAAAAGTTTAGCACAATCATTCAGCCATTAATAGTCAACATGTCCTAGGTACTCCCACCTTCTAGGCTAGAGGTTATTACATTGTTACACAATGTTACTTACCCTCCATCTTGAAATTAATCCACCCATCTTCTACTGCGGACAAATGTTGGCAAGAGCTATCAATCTTCTACAAGAATTCACAGCTAGAAATAAAGCATTAAGCACTTAGGAACAATCTAACAACAAAATCAAAGATTCTCAAACTCATCCCAACATCTTAAGAAACCAAAATATTGCATAAAGCCATTGTCCAGCTATCTGCCTATGTGCTATTCTTAAATTCAGTTTGCTGATTCACAGGCAATCTTGTAAGTCAGCTGATCAGCTCAGATGTGGCCTAAGTTACTTTTATTTTGGAAATACTTAACCAGAAGGGAGTTCTCAAAAACACAGATGCACATGAACTGCAAAAAGGGCCACCAAAATACTCCAGCAGAAAAACAGTTTTTAAAACTTAGTATTAGGCAGGATTATTTAAGATGCTGATTTCCAGTTATTTCCTCTGCTGCCCATAAGCATAACCCAGTGTCCCTTTCCAGCTGTCACTACAGGCATTCAGCATTAACATCCTTCTTTTCATGAGAAAATTTCTAAAATAAATCTATTTCCTTTTCATGCTCTCATCAACAAGAATATGCTGGATAGCACTATTGTTCTTTTGTATGCTCAGTTTTAAGTTCAAATAATCAAAGATTTCATTTGCTATACAAAAGCACTACATGGGCAGGTGTTTCCTGCACAACCCAGTCATCAGCACATCAAATGACTCTAAAACAGTTCCAGAGGGGCAAGAGCAGCTCACCTCACCCTACACAAACCTGGAACCTACAAACAACACTAATTTGATGATCAGGGTCCAAGTTCCTGAACCAAAATTGTAGCAACTTCCCATCAGGAGGTAGTTGAATCAACTGATTTTGAACCTTAGGATGGCAGAATTTCTCTCCAGTCATTTAATTGAGAAGTTTCTTACCTATTGAACAAAAAAGTAATCAGTTCAAAACAACCCTGACAGTAAACTAATCCCAACCAGGGCTTAAAATTTTTTTCATTCTGGAATGAAGCACTGACACTTATTAAAACAAAGCACTGATCTAGCTAGACAGAAATGTAAGCGATCATTATCTTGTTTATTAAGTTTCCTTTGGCCCAAAATGGAAAGATGTATTTCAACCCAAATTTGTTTGCAAATTATCTGATGCTGTTAGAACAAATTAATATTTATAGGATATGCACTGCTCACTAGCACAAACACTTCTGTGGTCTGGTAACCTCATTACATTTTCAAGAAAGCCACGGACTTCAGAACTATGGGCCCTGTTGGTTTCAGAAGCCAGCCCTTAAAGAGAAGGAAATCCGTATCGGAAATGCCACGAAAATGAAGCTACAACAGATGGGCAAATTAGCTCTGCTGCTGCCAAATTAGCAGCACAAAGGGGTGAGATATAGAAAAAGCAATTACCCCTTGGACTCAAACAAACTCTCAAAATAATCACTACTGCAGCAACTCACCTCAGTAAAACAGCACTATTTTTTTTAAACACACAATCTAACACCAAGAATTTTACACAACTGTGACTTTGCAGACACAGGAGAGTTTTTGTATGAGGGATATTGCAGTAGGTCTGAGCATACAAATTCTTCCCAGATACTTCTAGACATAGATAGCTTTCAAACTGTTTCACAATGCAGATACTGTGTCAAACAGCCAACTGAGACTCTGTAACGCTAGCACAAGGCTCCCAAATCCAGCTTGCTTCCCTAGCTGCCACTGCTGATAGGAGCAATGGAGCTCTCAGCTGTGGACAGACACAGAGATGCTCACACAGCCTTTGCATGTGCCATTTTCCTTCAAACCATAGTTTGAGAACCCCTCCCCTAAACAGTGCTAGAGGATCTTCTGGGAACAGGTTACCCATGAGCTCTTGGTGAGTCTTGGTGACTCCGACTTGTATCAATAACGCGTTCACAGCGCTATTGCTACACAAGTTTCTTTCAAAGTATCTGGCAAATGCTTGGAAGAGAAACAGGTCTGACAAGTGCCACTATGCATGCGAATTTACAGGAGCTACGATGATGACAGGCTTCACAGATGCTGCTCTGCAAGTCTGTAATACCAGCAAAACCCTTTCCCAAAGAGGTTTTAAGGGATTAGGGCCACCAGATTCACATTTACAGTTTAGTCACTGAATCCTCAGTGAGGAGATGAAAAATTTTCTATGATTACAACAGAGTACCTCAGATGTCTTCCTTTTTCCCCTCTCTTCTTGACAACACAAATTGTTTCAACTGCTTCAGACTCTCCTCCTTCCTCCTTACCTGCCACTCCACACACCTACCACTAATAACCTATATTCATGGCAAGAGATCTTCCACAAGTGGCTTCCTTCCCAATGCTCTAACCAACAAATTAGTGCATAGGACTTGTCCCTTCTGAAGGCTGTACTCTAGCAGAGAGCTGTGCATTCCACTGATTAAGCAGTGGTGCAGCTGGACTTATTTCCACACACATTATCACTGGTGTAATACACAAGTAAGATAGCTGCAACATGTCTTAGGCTTAAAACAGATAATGGAAGCGTTAAAAACGCTGAACAGAGAAGCTTAAGAAAACACTACTACCAATTTTATCACCCAGCTCTCTCAAAAAAAAATATTTAGAGCCCCTCTACTCCCAAAACATTTAAGTTATTTATTAAAAAGCAGAAGTGCCAGACTAAGAGACCAGAGCAGAAGCTTCTCCTTTGAAAGAGGCATAAATTCACTAAGTCATCCACGCCTCATCTACCCAGATGGAGAAAATAGCTTCATGATCTCATTACACTTTTATCAAGTCAGTCTCAAATTTCTTCAGGCTTGTTAATGTTTCAAAGATTAAAAGTTCTCCAAGTACTCAGTCTCTCAAATAAATTTAATAATTGACATGCTGAAATCCAAGACTAAATAACAAGAGACGACATATTAAAAGAAAAAAAAAAAAAAAGGAAGTTAGAAACTTGTAATCAAGGCCTTGTAGACAGACATACAGACCTCTCCCCTAAAGGAATGGGCCGTGCTTTTGAAATAGGGTTTTTCTGCAAACTTAGTGACTCCACTTTATGTAAATATTTTTAGATATTTACCATTACAAAGAACACAAGTTCTACCTTTCAAACTGAACCTCCTGTTCTGCTCACAGATCTCTCACAATTTACTGTGCTCAGAAACTTCCACGGGGACCATAAAAAGTTTCTCCAGCTGACTGCCGTGGACAAGGAAACAAGAAAAACCAAACCAGGAGCATCACCCACCACCTACCGCTGGCCTGTCCCAGGACGCCTCAGCTACAACAAAAGACTGAACTTTTTTTCCATTTAAGCTTCGTTTTCGGCTGCTTTCATCTGGAAGCATCCCACAGAGCCCCTACGCTCCGCAGAGCGTTAATTACAGAGGCAGATTGGCCCCCACAGGGGCTGCACAGCGAGAAGTGGGTGGGTCGGGCGCTCTTTTTGAAACCCAACCCGTCTGAGGCTCGCGCGGGCGGCCAGCGCCG